>CM021106.1:187169472-187398363 GCA_007115665.2 Sequoiadendron giganteum
GTGAGAGAGATAAGAGATAGGAGGGAGGGATAGGAGAGAGGTGAGATAGAGAGAAAGAGAGTAGGGAGGGAAGGGGAGAAAGAGAAGTCAGATAGGTGATAGAGATGTGTGATGGAGAGAAAAGAAAATAGGTAAGGAGGAAGGTGGAGAGATTGAGAGGGAAGGAGGGGGGAGAGAGAAATATGTATAGAGGGATAGGTTAGGTTGCGAGAAGTAGAGAGAAAAGGTGGGTGAAAGGAAGAAAGAGGGAGAGAGAGGGGGAGAAAAAGAGGTGAGATAGAGATAAGTAGAAAGGGAAGGAGAGAGAGGGGGATAGAGAGAATTAGATAGGGAGGGAGGGAAGGAGATAGAAGTGAGATAGAGATAACTAGAGAGGGAAGGAGAGAGAGAATGGCGAGACAATGAGTAGAGAGGGGAGGAGAGAGAGATGAAAGTGGAGAGTGAGAGATAAAGAGGGGAGAGAGAGGGAGAGGGATAGGTATGTATAGAGAGAGGTGATATAGAGAGTAGAGAGAGATATATAGAGATAAAAGGAGAGGGAGGGGAGATAGAGAAATGTAGAGAGGGAAGGAGGGAGGGAGATAGATATTGGAGAGGGAAGGAGAGAGATGAACATGTAGAGATGTAGTTCTTGAGCTTAAGGAAGAGATTTTCAAATAAAGGGATGGAGATAGGGAGAGAGAGACAGGTCTAGAGAATAAGAGATGAAAATGAGTGAGATAGAGAGAGAAAGATGAAATTTGACCTCCTGATTATTGAAATTCGACATGCTGTTTACTGAAATTTGACTAAGTCTAAAATTTTTAAGATCTTCCAAAAACTAGAATTTGCATTATAACTCCTAGAGATCTGAAACCACTCTCAAACATACTGCCTATATACATGAAATACAACTTAAAGTATAAAAAATTAAATGTTAACTTATACTTAAATGTTTATTTCATGTATATAGTTTCCTTGACAGAAAAAGAGAAAATCAAAGAGTTTAGAAACTTGCATTCTAAAAGTCATGAATGATATTTGGTGCTCACCAAATTTGGTGCTAGCCAAATGAAGCAACCCATTTGGTGCATGCCAAATTTGGCGCATGCACCAAATAGGTTGCATTCGGAAATACTAACCCAATAAGTTGGATTTTACATTGGGCATCCAACCCAAAGGTTTGGACAACGATTTAATGAAAAATACATGATTTTTTGAAAGGGTGCTAAATTTCTTCATATTTTCGTTTGTGCTCCCTATCTCGTTTGCACGTCTTTCAATGCAAGTTTATAAAAAAACCATGATAGCGTTAACCTCTCTCTTAGCTATCAAATATATATTTCTTTTTTTATTTTGATTTAGTTAAGGTTTTGATCAAAGGCTTCTATTGTAAATGCCTCCATTTTTTTGTCAAAAACCAACATGTGCTAGTTTTAGGATAGATTTTTACTCGTTCATCGAAACGTGAAACAAATTACATTTTTTGAAACTAGACTCCATTCTACACATGATGAAAAAAAATCAATTTTCAATTAGTTTTCAAAAAATTTAGGGGGGAGCATGCTCAAATTTCAGCTTTTTAGGATGTGTCCACTTTGAAAATTCATAAAATATTATATATTCATTAAAAAAATTATCCGAAAGAACGAGGATAAACTACATGCTGTTAGCTAATTTCTCACTATTGGGATTTTTGAAATTCTAAAAAAAAGTTAATCAAAAAGGGGGGAGCCCTCTTTTTTGATAAAAACAGGGCCTGTTCCCCTCCCCCTCCCTCCCCCCCTTTTTGAGACCCTTAATCTTCATTAATTTAAATAAAAATTAGTAGCTTAGAAACTAGACTCGGAGCACTTCAACTTTTTTTCTTGCCGCATCTTGAATTTTTGAGCGTAACTATCTTCATTTTCTCGTGCAAATCAGATTTTTTTGATTTTAGAAAAAAAGTGGCATCTTAAGGGCCAAAATTGTGTCACAGATTGGTGCGCTTACCCCTGTATAATGCTAAGAATTGTCCAGTGAGATTGAAGAATTTCAAGAAGATTGAATGAAAGCGGAAGAAGATGTTTTTAGGATGAATAGAGGCCCAAAAGAGTCGTTCGAGATCGATCAAGGGTGTAAGGGCGTTACACTTCATCACCAATGGAGAAGTGTAACACCTCTGCAAATTCTAGAGGTGGGGATCCTATTAGGATGGGAGCAAACCACACATACGTCCACACGTTGTGCTAATGTCTCTGATAGAAATTCCCCTACCGACACTATAGACATCCACCAAGTGGGTGGAAAGCAGATGGATGAGGTGGAATAACATCTTCAGGTTCAATTTTTCTAAGGTAAGGGGTGTAAACGGGGAGTTTGTGAGGGATGCAAATTCACTCCATTGTATTTTGTCCCCACTTTAGTGAGCATATGTGCTACCAAATGTGAGGTAAAGTAGATAGAAAGAGTTCAAAGAAAGCATACTTGAACCGTCCAGGAAGTAGATTGCAATCTGACCGGCCTGAAAGTGCACGATGAAGAGACGGCTTCACAGGTACTCAATCCTGAGGAGAGTTGAACAAAATGCATTTGCAGGTCCGCAAACTTACAAGAGGTGAATAAAGAGGCTTTGTAGGTGCTTGGTCCTACAAATTTGAACAAAGAGATCTCGTAGGATGTAAATGCTTCACAGGTCCTTGGACTTGCAATGGAGGCACTCATAGGTGCTCAATCTTGAAGGAAGCTAGATGTGAGAGGCTTTGTAGAGTCTGATAGGGCCTTACAGGTACTCAATCCTGCAAGGTCAATTGACAAGAGGATTCACAGGCACACCTATAAAGCAACATGTTTTAATCCACAAAAAAATCATGTTAGATAGAAAAAATCCATGCAAGAAGACAAATAGACAGTCAACAATTGAAGGAGGAGATTTTAAAGGGGTCCCTAGGGAACCATTCAAAAGAAAAGGGGTTTGCTCAAGGGATGCTCTTTTTGAAAGTGATAACATTTTTGAAAAGAGATAAAAAATTTCACTAATGATTCTAGCATCAAGGAATCCTTCTAAAAGATTTCTTTCATCAAGGAATCCAAAAGAAGGAATGCTCCCTTGCAAGGGCAAGTCCAGATTCTATCTTATGAATCTGTGATGAAAGAGAAATTCATCTAGGGATCCATGTTGAAGAATGCTATTTTTGAAAAATAAAGGATATTTTTAGAGGGATTCATTAGCCACTGAATACACCTTCTAAAAATCAAAAGAGTATGATAGCCCCCCTTAGGATGGTGCATGCTAAAATCAGAGGCATGTGTCATCCTTAGGAGAGAAAAGAAATAATGAAAGTGATGTTGTGGCCCACAAAACATGACAAGATGTAATCATGGTGATGTTGTTGCACACATGTGGGACAAAACATGAGCACCACAACATCATAAAGCAAGCAAAGAAGAGAGAAAGATAAAAATGAAAAGTAATGACATACCGAATAAGAGAAAGGGGGATCTAATATTTCAAGGTCAGAGATGCTCATAAAATAGATAGATAGAATATAATAATATATAAAAGAATTGTCATCAACCCCCTACTATATTAGACCATGTGAAGAAAGTTACGTGAAAAAAATAAAAAATAAAAAATTGGGTCAACAAGGAAAGGAGGCCTAAAAACCACAAACACTTTGCATCATCCCCAATTATTGAAATTCAAGGAACAACAAAGAGAAGAATGATGTGAACAATAGAAGAAGTTTACAACACAAAATCAATCCTACTATGATGGTGACAAGGGTCCTCCAGGAACATATAAAACAAGCATGAGGGAACACAACACACACACAATCTAATCTATAGATAAAGAAGAGGCACCCCCTTGTCCTCATCAACCAAGAGGTCCTCATTCTCCCAATCTAGATCACTATAAGGGAAGTGTGGAAAATCCTACAAGGGTGGGATAGCAAGGGGTGTACCCTTCAACTCTCCTACAACAAGAGCCAAGGCAGAAGGCCCCTCAAGGTCTTCCTCACTCAGTACTTGTGAGGTAAATGTCAATAATATTGCAAAAAACATTGAAAGAGCTAGGACATCATCTACAAAGTTGAACATGCACTTTACAAGAGTGTAATGTGTCAACTATGTAGGCAATGATGGAGGAACCCAAGAACCACTTCCGATGTCACCGAAGGACTCGAGGGTAGTGACAAACTTTGGGGACGTCGGGGCTGCCTTTGTCACTAGGACAACATAGGCGAACACAAAACCAACTTCCAAAGAAGTTGAGCCCTTCTTCTGACCCCATTGCAAGCAGGGTCATCCTCCATCTTGCACCTCATTGGGGGATGCGAGATCCCCATAGATGAAGCAAAAGGCAAGGAGGAAGAAGAGAAAAATGCAATGGATACCACCAAGTTGTTTGACATATCCTTGGGTTTGGGAAAATGTGGGATGTTTGGGAGGGACATCAAAAGAGGAGGCTCAACCAAAGGAGCAGTGAATACTTGCACCCTTTTTGGGTGAGGATCATTCACACTCTTAGGGGGAGCCAGAAGAAAGATTAAGGTGGAGGGAACTGAAGAAGAAGAGATGGAAGAGGAGGACACAATAGAGGACACCAAAGTAGGATTTTTTGGTTCCCCTTCCTCCTTCTACAAGGTGGCTTGCTCAATGGGTATAGCCTTCCTCCAATGCTTATGCTCATACAAAAGTTGGTTTCCATAGCTCCAAGAGCTAGAGTATGCAGCTTTAGGAGGAACAAAAGGCTCCTATCGAGTCATCTAAATATCCATGATAGCCATTTCTGGTGGAGGGAGTGACTCCTAGATAGGAGTATGAGGAAGAGATGGGGAAGCAAATGTAACAATAGTTGAGGGAATAGAATCAATTACCTCAGTGGTGGGCCTCTTCCCATTCACTACCTTTTCTCAGGTAGGAGTATTAGGAGGTTGTAGAGGCTGAGACACAGAAGATTCTCCATGGGGACCCTTCCCCTTACCACACAAGATGGGCTGAGGCATGATGGGTAAGATAGGAAGGTCAAACACTTGGTGTGTGGTATTACACCAAGCAATCACCATCAGACTCCCCAAGAGATGCATAGGGGTGGAATTCAATCGCACCACAATAGAGTGAGAGATAAAGGCAAGTAGAATAAAAGAGGAGGAAGAAGAAGCACCCTGAGTGGACTTCTCCTCCTCCCTTTTTCGAGTGGTAGAGGAATCCTTATGCTATGCTATCATGGAAGATTAAATTGAAATGACATAGGGAGAAGGAGGGTAGTTCACTTTTAGAACCATGCCCCCATTCTTGTACGTGACATAAGTTTGATACAGTTGTTCCATCATAGGAGGGAGTAGATCAACAAGGGTAGGACATAAGTGTTGTTGCGAGTAGCCTCCACACGCCACCATCGATTTGTAACCCGTGTCATGGAATACATGTACAAAACCCTCATGAGATAACTTCAAGGACTTATGGATGATGGAGGAGACTGCATTCATGGAAACCATCCAAGGGATGCCTAGTTTCACTCTGAACAATTTGGACCCCAGGATAATATCAAAGAGGGCATTCACAGTCCTGGGCCCAACTAGGACTGATAAGGTGATCGAACTGATGGGAGGAAAAAAAATCCCATTGTGTGTATGTATAGTTCTTTTATACTCATCATATCCATCCTTATGTAAAATTTTTATCAACATGATCTCCTCTATGATAACATTAACCCGACATGTAGGGTCAAAGAGAACACTAGTTATAGTGTCTTCGTTGATACGTGCGGGAATATATAAAGGACATGGTTCTCTATTAGTGTTCATTGGAAAATATTGCAAGGTAAATGTTATAGCAGGAGATCCACTCGTAGGCTACATGGATGGGATGGGAAGATCCATAAAGGAAGCCATATTTGTATACACTAGAAAGGACTTTCGCAGAAGCCCCCAAGAGTTCAACAATTAGATAGTGACCTATTTAGGGTTTCATTTCACAATGCTTAGGGATTCTTCTTAGCTATATTGCTAGGGGTCATAGGTTGGGTTACAAGGCTAGGCACCTTGCAACACACACACCCATAAAACTCCTAGAATATGAGACAAGAGTCTTTCAACACTACCAAATAGAACCAGAATAGTTCACATCAGGTTCACCAAAATGTAGAGGAGGGGGACTGACTGCTTAGGACCCCAAGTCACAAGAGGGTCTAGAACAATCAAGTGCCTTGATCTACCTCATGCTAAGGATTGTTTAAGGTAAGTTTAATGTTTCAAGAGGGGTGAAAAGGAAGGACAACTGATTTGTCACTATCCTTTTATCAATCTAAGGGTTTAAGAAAGCAAGTGAGAAAATTATTGAGTCTAGACTTTAACCTAGGCAACTCTTGACCAAAGGACTCCAACACAAAATATGGATGACAACGCAACGTGCTGGCATCCTGGTCAAGTGTTAGCATCCATACGAACAAAGAGTAAAAATTATAGTCTAGACTATCAAAGAATCAACTAACAACTTGATACGTGCAGTTTCATGTAATGACAAGAAACACTAGAGAGATAAACTATTGAAATAATGAGAGGAATGCTTTAATTTAGAAGATAGAAGTTGACGAAAACAAATGTGGTGAGAATCAAACTTATGGTTGGTCTAGCCTCCCGCAAGCTCCACATGAACGAACACCTACACACATCAAAATGAGGAAACATTTAGGGGTTGTTTCGAGGCTTGCTCCAATGAAACCCTCATTTCGGTGTTCCCACCTTCACAAATAACTAGACAGCCACAAATAGAGAAAGTATGATAAAGGAAAGCATTCAAAGGAAGAATACCAAGAAATGCTAACAACAGTATGCTATGTAAATAAAATAAAGATGCTAAGTAAAATGGATATCACCTCCCCAACAAGATTACCTCAAGCACGTGAAGGGAGATGTGAGATTGTAAGCTTGAAGATGCTAACATTGCTGCAACAACATGATTAGAAAAACCCACTGAGTGTCAACTTGGAGCTTCATCAATGGTCAAAGTGTTGTGAAATGGAGTGTATCGAATGCTAAGAAGTGTCTAGTGAGATTGAATTTCAAGAAGATCAAATGAATAAGGAAGATGTTTTGAGGATGAATAGAGGCCCAAAAGAGTCATTCGCAGTTGATCAAGGGCACAGTGGCATTACACTTCATCGCCAGTGGAGAAGTGTAACATCTTTGCAGACTCTAGAGGTGGGAATCCTGCCAAGATAGAAGCACGTTGCACTAACGTCCCCGACAAAAATTCTCCCATTCACACTACAAATAGTCACCAAGTGGGTGGAAAGCGGATGGATGAGGTGTAATAACATCTTCGGGTTTGATTTTCCTAAGGTAAGGGGTGTAAATGAGGAATTTGTGAAGGGTGCAAATTCACTCCATTATAGAATATTTGGATGAACAAAATCAAGCACCACTTCAAAAGGTTCAGGATACCAATTTGATAAATGAAGCTTCTCTTTGGCTTCACGCTAGGCTGAAATTTTTTGGGTTATTTTTGAAAAAAGATCTAGGAGGTAGTTGATCCCCTTTTTAAATAACCTCAATGAATGGACCTAAGGAGTCTTATCTAGAGGATGGTCTTGACAATGTAAAATAGGAGACCACCAAATAGATTGTTGGTTCATGAAAATCCCATTGTGAGAGTCAATGTTATTTTAAAAAACCCAAGGCTTGATGAATTTTTAATCTCTTTAAATACTTTTAATCCAAAAGGTCCCTTGGATTTGAATGGGATCTTTCCTAATAAAAATATCATGAAGACCAATCCCCTTCCAAGTATGTCTTCCAAAAGGGACAGTAAAATAAATGCAATGGAAAACCAAAATTTTCCATGTTTCATTACCTTCTAAAGATCAAATGTTCCATTTAGCACAAAATACCGAACCTTGGTGTTGGATGGAAATCAATCCCAAACCTCTAGAATCTTGAGAGAGGCAACAATACTCCCATGTCATGCAATAAAAACCTCTATCATTATCTAAGGAAAAGCAAAGAAAGACTCTACTTGAAGTTTTCAAGATCCTAGTAAGAAGCTTTAAAAGGGACAAGAAGAAAAATAAACATGGATAACCACTAGGACCTTAAACTTGAAATTTTCTTGCTGTAGAAAGAGGTTTCATAACTTCATATACCAATTTATTTTGATTTATAGATAATAAAAAATATTATTATAGAGTAGTTGGAGAATCTTTAAAACAAAAAGGAATACCCTAAAACTTGAATATTTCTTCATGCTCAATCCATTTTCACTTATAAGAATCAAGCTAGGGAGGCTTAGGTAGAAAAAAATGCATCTAACATCGAGTTTTTTGCCATTGAATGAATGTTAGAGCTTGAAGCTTTGTTAAAAAATTCAAATAGTAGAGAGCTTTATTGATAGTATTTTCCTCTTTCAAAAGAGTAAGAAAAGAATCGTTGTTTGAACACCAAACCTGCACAAGCTAACAAGAGATCAACAATCAAGTGTCAAACATGTTAGAAAAAAATCCAATGTTCCCTATGAAATTCTTTAACCAAAATTACTAGAAAACATGAAATAACAAGAATTTGGATAAAATAAAGCATGTATTCTACGCAAAATCAACTAAAACTCCATCCCATAGGGGGAGTGGCACTCCTTTGATGTGGAAATAAGCCCTTTCCCAATTCCTTTGATAAGTTTGATGAAGTGTAGATGATCTAAGTGTAAAATTGACTATAATCTAGCTAAATTGCTTGAAAATGATGAAAAGCTATAGAGTGAAATACCTATAATGATGATACTCTAAGTTATGGATACATATTATGAAAAGGATGCCTCTATTTATAGAAGCCAAGGGTTGAAGGGTGAGAGAATTTGATGAATGTGGGATAAATTGAGAGTCAATGAGAATATGACACTTGTCAACATTCCATTGGATGAGGGTGGAGCACATTTTGAGAAATGTTTGAGTGGAAAAGGATTGAAGAGAAGTAAATGTTGATGGTTGAGAATTTGAAAATGGTGTAAGAGGAATTGAATGAGATTTGAGAGGATGTAAGAGGATGTGATATATTTTTGAAAATCTTTGGAGGGAAATTAAATGAGAGGTTGTTGAGAGGAATGTTCCTCAGAATATGCCTTGGTGAGGGAAAATAGAGGAATTAAATAATTAATTGAAATTATTTTCATGTGCAACATGGTTAGTTGACCATGGTTGATTTAACTCTTGAAGAGTTAAAAGCTGGAAGATTTGATTGATGATGATTAGAAGGTGATTTAGGATTAATTAATTGGAAGAGGTTAGGGGATTTTTGATATTTGATTTAATTGATTTTAATCAAATAAGAAGACTTACTTTAGGAGAATTTAATTAAATGATTTGATTTAATTAAATATGATGGAAATTAGTTAGAAGAAAGGTGAATTAATCAATAAATTTAATTAACTGATTAATAGCTGAATTTGCTGATTTTAATTAAATAATGTTGATTATTCAATTAATTGATCATTTTGGGATGATTTTAAAAGAAATGATGTTAGTTGGTCAGACTCAGATATCCAGTATCAATCAGGGCATTTTTGGTGTCTACATTTTCCCCCTCTTTGAAGCAAAGTACTTGCGGCGTCGATTAAAAGAATAAAACTGTTGACATTAAAATTTAACAAAAAATTGTTTTTTTGTATGCCCCACTACTGCCCTAGTGGATGGAATTATGCTGCTACACTACCCCCTCGAGAGATCGGGCGAAAATTGCAAGATTTGGTCGAGGTCGTGAAAAATATTCAACAATGATCTAGGAGTGAAAAGCAGGCTACGAGATGTGAATTTAGGCTTATGATGACAAAAGCGGATCAAAACGAGCTTTGCTTGAGAAAAAATAGATTAAAGGGCTTAAAAACCTAAAAAATTCCCCCAAAAATGTTAATTTTTTTGCATAAATAGGGTTAGAGAGGTCATTTTCAAATCATTTGCACACTTGACCTTTAGAGATTCTGACGATTTTTCTTTGAGATTTCTATCAGAATGGTTGCTCGCGTGCTTGCTGTTGGGGATACGAAGTTGGTCTATCATCATAGAATGGATGTCTAAGACAACAGTGCCTTAGTGATTTTCATTTTTATCACTTCAAAGACACAAACAACTATGCCATAAAGCAAAAATAGGCACAATAAATCCCCCATTGATCCTCTGAGAGAAGTAAATGCAAAACTTATAACAGATTCAACACAAGCATAGATTCAAGAAATTGAATCAGACAACCATGAAAGACAAAACATGTGGACACACAAATTTACATGGGGAAAACCTTTTTAGGTAAAAAACCCCACCCTCCAAAACACTCAGTTCACTTGTATTATT
The DNA here is from genome assembly GCA_007115665.2 of Sequoiadendron giganteum. Lineage (NCBI taxonomy): Eukaryota > Viridiplantae > Streptophyta > Pinopsida > Cupressales > Cupressaceae > Sequoiadendron > Sequoiadendron giganteum. The sequence continues at coordinate 187,179,767 of CM021106.1, forward strand.
GAGTAACAAAAAATGGTTACAATACAAACACATAGCTATGCTCTTCAGGAGATTACATATTGTCCAACTGGAGAAGACAAGCAACACAAATACAAAATCTTCACATAGTTACAATGTCTTCACATGACATACTGTACAGATTCACTTCAGGTCCACAGATGACTCTCTCAGCCAGCCTCATGGCCAGCCCAGCCTCTAGGCATATCAGGTTCACATCATCTTAGATCTGAGAGACTAAGTGTTCACAGTAAAGACTGCTTGAACATTCTCAACCTCTCTCTCTTTTCTCATCCTCATCTGAATGCACACAAGATTACATATAATCTCTTACTGTGTGCCAAACTATTCTGCTAGACAAAGCCTCAACGGTCATCAGGATAATTAATTATCCTACCTGCAAGCTTCGACCATTCCTTGATAACGTGCATCGCTTAATCAACATGCATCGAGCCGTGCAACATTAAATTGGTTTCAGACATGTCCTCCAACCTATATTCAATTATGCAACCCAATCACAATCAAAAAATAAAGCTAAACCACTCAGATCATAAAGATCTTGCCACGTGTCACCATTTGATTCGTTCAATGATTTTGAGAGTCAATCAAACTTGGTCAAGCTCGGTTGGCCAAGCTCCGAGCTCACCCAAGCTCCTATTGCACTATCGTCAAGCTCATTTTCACTAGTTGCAGTATGGCGGTGAGCTCGCCTGAGCTCACCCAACCACCTACCTCGCTACTACTGCCTTATCAGACTCGCCTCGCGGTATGGTGGTGAGCTTAGCTGAGCTCACCCAAGTTTCCATCGTGCTACTGTGCTCCAGTCTGAATCATGCTGCGGTAAGGTGGTGAGCACACTTGAGCTCACCCCACGACATCACCGAGCCCAAACACTAACTTCACCGCGCTACCATCGAGCTTATTGGGTCACCTCGCAGTATGGCGGTAATTTCCTGCACTGATCACCATCTCCACCACACTAGCACTGACCCTCCAAAGCCTTCCTATGGTGTGGCAGTAACCACCAGCCAGACCAAGAGTTGTGTCACCATGCTACCGTGGAGGCCGCTAGGCCTCCGTGTGGTAGGGTGGTGACCGCTCTGGCAGACCATCAACAGTCTCACCGCAGCCACCACAGTGAGCATTCTCACTGCCTACGGTAGGGCGGTAATGGTCACCACTGTCCACTAACCGCTTACCATGGCCATCATGGTGAGACTTCTCACCGGCCATGATAAGGTGGTAGATCATCACCCACCAGCTCGCCACCTTTGCGTTGCTCAATGCATTACCTTGCCACCAAGGAGCAACCTCCACAGTAAGGAGGTAATCCTCTGCTCTGTCAGCCCGCCGCCAACTGCGCAACCACGACACCAACCAGACCACCCTGCGGTAAGGTAGAAACCACCACGCCTACGACCACTAGTTACCACACCACCGCCAGACATGAAGAAGACTGTCATGGTAAGGCGGTAACACCGCCCAATCGCTAGACCAAGCAAGGTGGCCCACAGTAAAGCGCTAAACCGCACAACCACGCCACCAAGGAAACAATGTAGTGGTATGGCGGTAAAGGCCAGAACATGAAGAAAAACACCAAGTCTTCAAGGGATTTCAAGCCAAAAAGTTGAGACAGATTCCCAACACTTCCTAGACATCAAATGGATTGGGTTCACGAGTTCCAGCGGCCTTAGGATGCAAGAGCCCTAGTACACCTTTCAAAAATTTTCTCGTTTTGCATGATTTTTATGCATTTATTAGGGTCCTTTTAGGTCAACCAAAAGAGGTCCTTTAGAGTGTCACTTTTGTTATGGATAGCGTCGCATTTGTAGATGTCAGCCCGCACTTGCATTAGAGCATCGCGTGGCGCTACAAGGTTCCAGAGTCACACAAACATTGTTGAATTGCCTTTGCAATATTGTGTTGCATGGCCCTAGGGGAGTCCAACATTTCTTAGAAATGTTGACTTGCTATTGTAGGATAGTGTTTCTTTTGATTTCAGTGTCGCATTTGCAAGATGCAAAGCATCGCTTTTGGCCTTGCTGCGTCGCCTTTGTCATGCCGACTCACTTTTTCCTCTTGAAGGATTTTTAAAATTTTGAAAATGCACTCGACTTGCGAATTTTTGAAGTTGTGCGCATTTTGATTGTAGGAGTTCTTGCTAGTGCTCCTTTCAAAGGAGCATAGGAGCCAACTTCTACGCCAAGTGAGGCATTTATTAGACGAGGTCCTACTTTTCCTTGGCGTGATCATATTCAGTCATATTTCCTAGCTGCTTGAGGTGCGGACACATTTTGCAATGATGACAACATTAGTTAACAGATGGTGGAACGGGACCTCTTTGTCTCATTTATCGACCAACGAGGCCAAAGACACCTTAGAGGATGTATGGTGGATGTTGAGTATCCGTTTTCATGGTAAGTGTATTATTTATGATGTTGAGGCAAGCTGCAATGCCATTTTTGAGTTATTCAACATTGATTCATACGAGGTGGACAATGACCAGATAGAACTTTATCAATATGAGGGGATTACCCCTGATTTGACTTTGTTTGTTAGTGCATTGATCTTGAGAGTCCTTGTTCCTAACCAGTGAGCAAGAGGATCCAAAATTGGATGGGGAATTTTTTGGTCCTGGATGATGGAGGAGATAACTTTCTATGCTTGGGGGCCGAACGTCCTAGCCTCATTGTACCATGATATACACTAGGTTGTATACAGTGGGGCCCACAACATTATGGCTGAAGTTACACTTCTTCACATGTGGGCCTATGAGTATATCACCATTTTGAGGCAATATATATCAGATGTCCAGATTGACCATGATGATCTTGCGACATATAGATATGGGGGATAACCACCCTTCACTTCACATGCATTACAGGCATCTCACATTAGAGTCGGGTTCTCGATGAGATGATAGTATTCCAGTTTAGGCCTTGGCTACATTTTTCTAGATGGCATGATGACGATGATCATCTCTTTTACTGCCAGAAGTCTAGGTATATACAAAGGGAGAGAGCACTATATGGTTTAGCGGTACCTCCCAAATAGGGTTGCTTGCCAATTTGGGGAGGTGCAAGATACACCCGATGACACTCAGAGAGCCATATTTGGTCGATTATGTAGGGAGGTAGCTTGGGGATAGATGATCCCACCTCAACAGGCCATTGATGACTTTAGACAGCTAGTTATGGTAATGTGGGTGCATTTTAATGGTCTTGTAGATGCGGGGACCACCCAGGCTTATGATGGAAATCGGCGGGCTCATGCCTCTATTTGATTGACTTCACCAATTGTGCTAGTTGCGGCTAGAGAGCAGATTAGCGGACCCAGGATTGGACAGTTTCCATAGTAGCTAGGAGATCAACTATAGGATGGACAAGACAGGGGTGGAGGACATGATAGATAGATCCCAGCATTGGTTCAACTCGTCGGAAAGAGGCCACGGGTCCAACCCCATTAGTAGCCACATCAACACATGCGACTGCCACCACCACCACCAGGTCTCAATCCTAGGGATGGGAATATAGCAATGCGATAGGTGTAGGTATAGGTTTTGATAGGGAAACTTCAATAGGCCCAAGCATAGATTCAAATATTGGTCTAGGAGAGGGATCAGGCTTGACAGGAGGTGGCGTAGGAGTACTAGATGAGGCAGGATTCAAATATGACCCTAGCACTGAAGACATGACATAGGAAGTAGTTAGAGGTTGTAGCACAAAAAGTATAGGGATATTTCATGGTCCCAACTGAGATGTATGGACAAGTGATGTAGGAGGCATCCTACTACCGAGGAGTGTACTATAGAGTCGTGGCCTAGGAGCGTTAGGAGCTTGATTTCTCCCATTTTAGATAGATTTCTCCTACCAGGACCCCTCATGTAGGCACATTAGGGAGACCATCTGGGCTCACCATCAGATTTGAGGCAACCATCACAGAGATAGACAAAGCGAGGATAGCTCAGGATATTGATATTACACGTGGACACACTTTTTGTACAACTTGATATATGATGTGTATACATTCATTGGCTGAGCTTTTGACTAGTCTCTTTTATATTCGATGATGATATTGTATATCTGTGTGTCACCAAAAAGTGTAGCCTTTGACACTTTTTACTCATTTGGACCCTTGCCTATGGATTTTGGACCTCTTTTTACCTCTTTCTAAACCTTGTGCCAAAGTGTTGTAAGGTGTAAAACATTTTCACACTTTCCTAGGCTTGTCATCACTAAATCAACCCTTTCTTATGTTATAATGACCCCTTAATGCATATACAAGCCTTATTTAAGTTTATTTTGTGAGACAATCCCGATAAGAAACAATAATCATAATTTAATCCTTGAAAACAATTGAAAATTGCCCAGGTGGACTAGGTCACCACCTTGGGTGACCTAGTCCCATGTGGCTTAAAAATCAAATTTAACTTAATATTATTTATGGATTTTGTCTCCTGAACCCTAAGGTTGGCCTGTATGGTGTTATTTTTGGGAAATTAGGGCACAACTTGTATAAATAAGGGTTTTTCTCATCTTTTTCACCCTAATTCCTCATTATTCACAACTCTCTCATTCACTCTTCACTCCTCATTCACTATTCTTCTCAAGAAAGCTATGGTTTTTGCATATTAAGTCATCAAGACATCTCTTCAAGGCATTCAAGGGTTGAATATTTGTTGCAAATCAAGATCTCTCATCATGACAAGGTACTAAGTCCATTTGTCTGACATTTCATGCTTTATTATCTTTTTTCTTCATTAAATTTAATTATCTACGAAGGGGTTTGACCAAGGTAAACCCCCAATCCCTAACAATCAACACTTCTCTTCCTTTCCCTGTGTGTTTGTAGATTTAGGTATTTTGGAAGGCTTGAAGAATGGATTGAAAACTTGTTGAAGACACCTTCTTGTTATCTAGGGAAAAAAATTCAATAAAAGACACCTACAGACCGAAAATAAGGGTTTCAGATTTAGGTTCCTCAAGAAGCAGAAAGTGCAGACTGAGACCTCCAAATTCCACTTTCAGACTTCCTGAAAGGCTGAAAGGGACTATGTCACCACTAGTGGTGACCTAGTCCCACCATACATGCATTTTTGGGTTTTCTGTAGATCTAAGTACCCTTTACGACATAAATGGGTTCCAATAGATTTTTACAGAAAAAGGACTAGGTTGCCTAGAATGGCGTAAGTGTCCTTATTTGCTTCTACATTAGTTTTTCTAGGATTTCAAACCTTCATGCCATCCCCTTTCAGCTTCTAGGTGCACACCTTTAATTTCATAAGTTTTTGTTACCGTTTGTTAACATTTCTTAGTTCATGTGCATATCATTGTGTGTTTTCCAACATAGTTCATTTTCTAGCTCTAGCATTATTAGTTAGTTTCTATTTTCTATTTCTAGCATTTAGGGAATTCCAAACACATCACTTTAAGCCCCTAACCCCTTTGAATGAAATCACCAAGAATATCCTTTAGTGAGAAAGAGAGCCACATTTCCTAACTTAGCTTCTAGGTGAAAAACCCTAGAAGCTCATTGGGGAATCCTCTTTCCCTTTTAGCCTATTATTTTTGGTGGTTCATTTTGGTGAACCCGACATTTGTATACCCTCTTCTCTGATTTGGAGCTCTTTCTCATCCTAGGTCTGCATTGTATTGCATTTGGCATTTTTTAACTTGCATTATAGGGTTACAAAAAATTGCATTAGTGAAAAGTGCATATAGGTTGCATTTTGCATCTTTAAACATTAATAATTTCTAAAATTTTGCATTTTCATGTTTGGTATGCATCACCCCATACAAAAACCACTTGCATCAATCCAAAACATCTAAAAAATCTCAAAAAAATCACCAGGTGGACTAGGTCACCACCCTGGGTGACCTAGTCCCTTTAGGCCTCTGAAACTATCATTTGAAAAGATGAAAACCCTATTTTTATGATTATGTTTTGTGTCAATAACTATCTATATCACTGGGTTGTGTTTCTGTAGCATGCATTTCATTAACTCTAGCATAAATTAGATCATTTCATGCATTGTACATTTTTACTTTCGCAATTACAACATTTCATTTTCAGAACATTGCATAATATAATTAGTAAATTACATTGTTTGAAATCTGAAAATTACATGTCATTCTATGCCTTTACATTGTATTTTAAGTTTACATAGCTTTTTTTACATTTTAAATAGCATTCATGGTATTTTTGGATAGCATTAAGTTATTTTCATTTTCTGCATTAGTTCCTAGATCATTTAAATCAAATTCTTTAGAAAATGAAAACACAACATTAACAACATCACATGCACCCACTCACAAATTTAGAGATAGCAAGCCCTTTAGTAGTGATGACTTAGAAATGTTAGATGAAGCCCTTGATGACTTCATTTCATCTAGCTCATCCACTAAAGCTTTGATTGATGAGGATACAAACATCGATAATCATGATAATCATAATTGTTCTTCTCCTAATACCTCTCCCATTGGTGACAAAGGTATATTAGTGCAAGAAGGCACAACCATTAAAGATCATGATGGTATTGTTTGTCTTCCTCATCCTCCTTCCCCTTTTCCCAACATTAAACAACAAGAAGATGAACATATCATTCCCTTACCTTGTATCTATACCTATGACCCTCAAACTTGTTCTTCTCATATCCCTCCTTGATATAATGAGGATAGATCAGTGTTAGAAGATACAACCATTACAAGCCACGAGACTCTTGACCCTCCCTTCCCTAATTCTCCCACCATTTGGGATAATCTACTTGATAATCATAGTGGATCTTCTCTTGATGCATCCCCTCCTTGCGATGAACCCCTTCCAAGCTCTCCTACTAGGGTAGGTTGTAAGGAACAAGAGAATGAGACCTTTGATAATCAAATAGAAGTCTCCCCTCATCCTCCCACCCTTATTAATCCCATTATTGATCCTTCCCCTGATAATATTATGCCCTTACAAGAAGCTATAGAGCCTATGTTAGACTCTCATTCTCTAGGTGATGTTAATATTATTCAACCTCAACTCATCCTTTATCCCCCTTCAACCAAACCTAAACCCAAATTCATTCTCTACCCACCTAAGACTAATGTGTTGCAACAACCGAGTCATAATACCATTTCTCACAAACATTATACTTGAAACAACCCACACTCACACCAACCAACCTCCACACCCTTAGCTTCATCCCCTCCCATTCTTCCTACTACCCCTTGCTTAAATTCCATCCTTAGGGAGTATGACCTTGTTGATCAACTAAGGAATATTCCCGCTAAAATATCTTTATGGGACCTTATTCAAGCCTCCCCTCACTATCACAACATGATGCAGGAAGCCTTACAACAAATTATTGTCCCTTCTAATGCGCAAAAAAATGACATAACAACTATGATTCAAGGTTTGAATGCTGACATTATTTTCCACCAAAGTGATCATGTCTCATTACAAACACATAGGGATCAAGTGAACCCTTGTTGATAATGGCTTTGTTGTTAATGTGTGTAGTGTAAGTCTCTTGGATAGGCTCCATATCAATAAATCAAACATTCAACCTACCTCTTTGTCTCGTAGTGGATTCAACAGTAAAGGACAAAAGTCACTTGGTGTGATTACTTTGCCTCTCACCATTGGAATGGCCACATTAGACACATTGATCCATGTTATGCCAAATGATGTTTTATATAAAATCATTTTGGGTAGGCCATGGATTCATGCAATGAATGGAGTGCCTTCGACTCTTCATTGTAAGATGAAGTGCATCTATAATAGAAAATTTTACACACTCAATGTTGATCCTGAACCTTATAGTGTCTTACAAATTGAGAAAAACAAATCCAAACCCTACACCACTTCAAGACTAACCACCCAAGTGGAACCTGTCCAACTAATGCCTTAGCCGATGATTGGGGTTCCTTAAATTTCACACCTCCTTTACTAGGAGAATCCCAGATCATACGCAAAGACTCTGAGCAGGGAAATGCAATCTTGTCAACACAAGACTTGGTCTATCCTTTGCAAGCATCTAACTCATCTACTTTAGACAAAGAAGCCAACAACGAACCCTCACCCAATCCAAAAGTGTTAAAAAATCTCTATTGAAATTTTGATGAGCTCATGAAACAACTTGGCTATAGTGGAAAAGGATGTGGTGCTCATGAACAAGGTATCCGCCACCCTATCGAGCCTAACACACAAATAAAAAATCATGGTCTTGGATTTTTTCCTTTCATCAAAATCATCAAACCTTCCTCCAACATCAACAACATCCCAAATCACCCTTCTACCCCAACCTTGGAAAGTGATCCTTTGCAACAAACAAAGGATTGTTTGCTTAAAGCCAATGTCATCTTGCAAAATACTACTGATTCAGATTTTACACACTCCTCCAAAGGAGTATACAAAATCTCATAATCTATAGAACCTTGCATAGGTATGAAATCCTATACTAAGGAAGACACTTCTTTGTTACAAACTAGAGGGTCACCTTCTACCCTTGATCAATAGAGCATCTTGTTGAGACTCCTCCAAGATCACTTGATCTCCCTCCCTCCCAAAACTCAAAAAAAATGTTCCAACAAACATTCCTTTTGTGCCTACGACCGAGTTCATGGTCATCACACTAATGAATGTAAGGCCTTGAGTAGAAAAATACATCCTAAAGATTTCGGTGTTCTTCCTTATGTGGGGGGCACCTCATTCCTCTAATTGATACTAATTTTCACCCAACCTTGCATTTCATCAATCCTTTCGTCTCACTCTTGTCCTGCACTAATTGGAGGCAAGGGGTTAGTTAGCCTTTTCCCTCATATGTCACTTGTAGTTGTCTCTTTTGACTAGTCGTTAACCTTTCATGATCATATAAGAGCAAGCTTGGGATGTGGATGAAATGTCTTAAGATGACTCGCATGTGGCATACTCCCCTTTTCATGATGTTGCTTATCGGAAACATATGAATTGGCATAGGGCTTTTCGAACAAGCTCTCATATCCTCTTCTTCTTCTTCTACTTTATAGCAATAGCTCATAGAACGGTATGTAGAAATTCCTTTAAAGTGGGGGCATGCATCACCACTCAATTTTCATTGTGCGATATTCTTTTTCTTGCAATTCCCACTCTTGAAAACATTAGGTACAATATTTCTCAATATGAGACATTTGTATTTTTCCTCTTTTGCATACAAGATAGGTATTCCTCTCTTGGATACAATATGAGACCATTTGCACTTTTCCTCTCTTGGAGACATTACACATGATGTTCCTTAAAATGAGACATTGCACAAACAAAGCAAAATCCCTTTGAACAAAATCATTTTCTTTTGTGGTTCCTTATCAAAGTTATCATGAGGTCTGACTTTGGTATGGTTTGAGCAAAAAGCGCAAGTGGCATGAATTTCCACATAGCCACCTTTGTGAGTACATACCAACCATGTGTATGTTTCTCACCTTCTTTTGGACAACTCACCCCGTAGATGACCTGATGTTCTGTGGCCCTAGAGTGAGCACATCTTTTCACCTTTCTTCAAGTTCTTGTCATTGCATGATCATGCATCTTGTTTTGTTGTAATGCATTCACTCTTGAATGTGTCTTCTGCATTGACATCGACTTAACTTAGAATCTCAAATTCTTGGGGGCTTAAACAATTTCTTTTTCTTTGTCATTCTTCACCCTCTCCATTGGGATACTTTAGTGTGATTTTTAAGCAAGTTCATCCTCTCACTAAAGTGGGGGCTAAATGTGTTGCCAAAAAGTGTAGCCTTTGACACTTTTCACTCATTTGGACCCTTGCCTATGGATTTTGGACCTCTTTTTACCTCTTTCTAAACCTTGTGCCAAAGTGTTGTAAAAAAAATTCACACTTTTCTAGGCTTGTCATCACTAAATCAACCCTTTCTTATGTTATACTGACCCCTTAATGCACATACAAGCCTTATTTTAGTGTATTTTGTGAGACAATCCCAACAAGCAACAATAATCATACTTTAATCCCCGAAAACCAATGAAAATTTCCTAGGTGGACTAGGTCGCCACCTTAGGCAACCTAGTCCCATGTGGCTTAAAAATCAAATTCAACTTAATATTCTTTCGGGAATTTGTCTCCTAAACCCTAAGGTCAGCTTGTATGGTTTTATTTTTTGGGAAATTAGGGAACAAATTTTATAAATAAGGGTTTCCTCATCTTTTTCACCCTAATTCCTCATTATTCACAACTCTCTCATTCAATCTTCACTCCTCATTCACTATTCTTCTCAAGCAAGCTAGGGTTTTTGCATACTAAGTCATCAAGACATCTCTCCAAAGCATTCAAGGGCTGGATATTTGCTGCAACTCAAGATCTCTCATCACAACAAGGTACTAATTCCATTTGTATTATATTTCATGCTTTATTATCTTGTTTCTTTGACATTAGATTTAATTATCTACAAAGGGGTTTGACCAAGGCAAACCCCCAATCCCTAACAATCAACACTTCTATTTCTTTCCTTGTGTGTTTGTACATTTAGGTATTTTGGAAGGCTTGAAGAATGGATTGAAGACTTGTTGAAAATACCTCCTTGTTAGCTAGTGAAAAACATTCAATAAAAGACACCTACAAACCGGAAATCAAGGTTTCAGATCTGGGTACCTCAAGAAGTAGAAAGTGCAGATTGAGACCTCCAGATTCCACTTTCAAACTTCTCAAAAGGCTGAAAGGGACTCGGTAGCCATTAGTGGTGACCTAGTCCCACCATACATGAATTTATGGGTTTTCTGTAGATCTGAGTACCATTTTGGTAGAAACGGGTTTCGGTAGATTTTCACAGAAAAGGACTAGGTTTCCCAGAATGGCATAAGTGTCCTTCTCAGATTCTCCATTAGTTTTTCCAAGATTTCAGACCTTCATGCCATCCCCTTTCAGCCTCCAGGTGCACACCTTTAATTTCATAAGCTTTTGTTACCGTTTGTTTCCATTTCTTAGTTCATGTGCATATCATTGTGTGTTTTCCAGCATAGTTCATTTTCTAGTTCTAACATTATTAGTAAGTTTCTATTTTCCATCTCCAACATTGAGGGTATTCCACACACATAATTTTAATCCCCTAACCCCTTTGAATGAATTCACCATGAATATCCTTTAGTGCGAAAGAGATCCACATTTCCTAACTTAGCTTCTAGGTGAAAAACCCTAGAAGCTCATTGGGGAATCCTCTTTCCCTTTTAGCCTATCATTTTTGGTGGTTCAATCTGATTCTGATGTATCATGACATTCAAATTTTTTGATATATATATATGAGATCATGTTGATGCGATTATGTGATGTGATGCTTATTTTATTTTACATGATATGTTATGGATGCATTTGATATGGATGGATGTTTATAATGCTTACTTTATGATGCTTTATGTTTCATGATATGCTATGATTTATGATGTATGATGCTTATGGATCTACATGTATGAATTTATATTATGTTCTGATATATGATGGATGTAATGCGATGATATGCTTATCTTTTTCATTATCTTTTCTATGTGCAATGTATGGATGGTGTATGTAATGATTTTTGATAATGTAAATGTGATCATGCAATGGATGATAATGAAAATGTGTGGTTTATGAGATGCTTAGAATAAAAAATCTATATGTAATGATTTTTCCTATTATGATGATATGCATGATATGCAGTATGTTGATGGTTTGTGGATGCAGGATGGATGCATATATAGATGTTTTTTATTTCTAAATGTGATGATACCATGTTAGTATTAGTATATGGAAAAGAGAGAAGAAAGAGAAATAAACCCTTGACTTCAAAATATGATGCAAAAATATGGTGATAATGATGATGATTTCTTATTAGAGATTGGGGACATAAAGAGTTTACTTTCTTTATTTTTGATAACACACATGGATACGATACATCAAGGTATAAAGAACCAGGATGACGTTGTACCTAGTGTAGTAGATTTTGATTTAACAATCAGATAGGAGTATACTTGCTCACACCTCATATAAAAAACCCTATTTAGGATGCAGTTTAGATATTTCAGACATATCAGACCAAAATATAGAAAAAAAGCCTTCCTTGTGGTCAACAAGACATCCAAAACACCCTCCCCACAAACCAAACAAAGTAAGCATGACCAGAGTTATATTACAAGAATATCCAACAAGAACAATAGATAAAAGATAATGATCAATGCCCATTCCTTTCTCTCTAAATCGTTTGAGTATACATCATCGAGAGGTCAATGGAATTAGCACAATAAGATAAATCAACAAGACAAAGATCAAGTAAACAAACAAGCTAATTTTCTTCATACCTCTATCCAAGACTAAACTACGGTGATGTCTGATGTTCATGTCCATTGTAGGAAGGATGCATCCTAGGACATGATGTTATCAGGTGATTTTGGAACTAAATGGATGATGGACTATTGATACCGAGAGTTGACCAACTTGTTTACCTACTGTCTTGGACTTGAGACCCTGACGTTTGTGTTTTCACCTTTAGACTTGATAGACTTGTTTCTGATTATTTTGCCAAAGGATGAAAGTCATGATTGATTTATTATGTGTGGATGCTTATTATGGGTGAATGTTAAAACAAGATGGATGATTTTGAGTTTTTTGAATATTTTTGGTATTTTAAAATGTTTTGAGGCTTTTTCCTCCTGTGTCAAGAGCTCAAAGGTGGTCTCACAACCCGTCTCCACCTTGTGAAGAGGGTGAATATGTGCAAGAAAAGCAGAGATTTTACCCTCCATCTATTTAGATTGGATCAGTTCCACAAGATTTTTTGCAAAATCATTTCTCTTCCCTGAATGAAGAGGAACTGGATTCTGATAATATGGAGGAGTTTCATCCATGAACTTCCTCTCATGGAATGTTCGATTTCTGATAGACCTCTCTAGAAAGTATTTTGTTAGAGATACCTTGCAAAAGCATTTTGGTATTGAAGTGCTTTTTCTCCAAGAGGTTAAAAATTTATGGTTTTTTGCTTGCTTCGGCTTGCCGCTCTATTTGGTCGGCCAGTAAAATGTTTTGTACCATGCATGAGGTTGGGCATGATAGAGCCATCACCCTTTTTTCCCATCGATGGTATGCTCGTGTTGTTGATCATGGGATTGATTCTTCTCATTGGATCGTCTAGATTCTTCTTAACATTGATAATCACTCCTTTGGGATTATTAATGTGTATGCCTCTAATGATGTCGTGGAATGCTCTTTGCTTTGGTGCTGGATTGCTGATTCTTTACCAGTCGCCACCTGGTTACTCTGTAGGGATTTCAATATGGTTGAGATGGCATATGACAAGGATGGCACCCTGCCATTCAGATGGGTAGTTGGCGAGCGGGAGGCGAGGTTTTACATGCACAATAAATTGGGGCTTTTTGATCCCAATATTGGTCACCGCCATTCTCATTCCCTCTGGCATACTTGGTGTAATTACAGGGCCTACTTTGACATAATATTTGAACACCTTGATCGTACCATGATCTCAGCTCAATCTTTTTTCTCTTTTGATAACTCTTCTCTACCAGTTAAGCTATTAGTGGATGTGACTTTGTCCGATCACTTCCCTATTTATTTTCGTATTGAATGGGAGTCACGTCAGCCTCGCATGAGTAAAATTAAATTATTTTTGAACACATCTTTGCTTTGCCACAAGCGTACCCTAGCCTACATCTGTAGAGTGTGGAATTTGGAGTGTAGACCAGCTAATCAAACAGGCTGGATCACCTGGTGGAATGATGCGATCACACACACAACAAGATTTCTACGTATTTATGGGCACCAGCTGGCTATTTTTTATCGATGATCTTATGAAGTGACCACTACCAACCTGCACTCGACTATAGAGGCTTTGGCAGCCATCCCATTTCCCCCATCATTGCAAGTTAGGGTGGTAAATTTAAGACAAAAAGAAAGTGGCTAACAATTACGCTGCCAGAGGTGCACAGATCAAAGCTTGACTGCAATGGCTAAAAATTGGTGATCGTGCCTCCAAAGAGGTTTTTTTGGCATTACGTGCTAGACACTCATCCCTGAGCATCAAAAAATCAAGGACGACATTAAGGTGCTCTCTGAGCTCCCTGACATTCTCCAGGCCTTTGTGTGCCATTATGAGTAGGTTTTCACTGCATAGGAACCCACGCTTGTGCGATAACAAGCCCTAAAGGACTACCTTTTTGTTGTGCCAAATAGGCTTTCCTTAGCCTAGAGGAATTTTTGTGATCAATTGTTAACAATTGAGGATCTCAAGGAATTTTTTTATTCCATGGTTGATGACAAAGCCTCGGGGATCAATGGCTTCCGTTGTGAATTTTACAAGGCCCTCTGGGACTGTGTTGGGCAAGATTTGCATCATGTTTACCTTGAGGATTTTTAGTTTAATTCTCTAGGTAACTTAATAAATAAAGACAATATCAAATTCATACCTAAATCTGGGGATCCATAAGACATTTGTAACTAGAGGCCTATCATGCTTCTCAATGTCTCCTACAAGATCATTGCCAGGGCTTTGGCTCTGAAAATTTGCCATCTCTTTGCTTCAGATTGTGCGCCCAAAGCAAATTGGGTTCATCAAATCCAGGTTCATTCCGGATAATATTATTTCTATTTGGGAAGGCATGGAATGGGCCCGGCGTTCAAACCAAAAAGCCATTTTTATCAAAATTGATTTTACTAAAGCCTACAACCACATTGAATGGCCTTTTATTCTTGCAATGTTGCAAGCTTTGGGGTTTGGGCCCAATTTAATTCAGGCTGTTCATATGATTTTTGTGAATGCCTTGGCTTGTATCACCATTAATGGCCACCAATCTTCTGCCTTTGGTCTTTTGTGTTCAATCCGGCAAGGGTTCCCTCTTGCCCCCTCTCTGTATGTGCTTGCGGCTGAAGGATTTGGTTACCTCTTGGCCAATGCAGTTTCTCAATGGCATGCCAAGGGTATTACATTACCCAACTCTCAGGATCAGCTGGTTAATGGCCATTTTGTAGATGACTCTTTCCTCACTCTCTTGGCGGAAGAAGAGACTTTTAAAGCAACCCTTGAATGCCTCAATATTTTTTGTCTGGCTTCTAGCTCTGCCATATAGTGGCACAAGACTCTCTGCTACAAATAATCCATTTTTCCCACTCCTACTTGGCTTCAACAGTATAATTGGAAGAGGATTGGGCCAGGAGAATTTTTTTGATTCCTTGGCATTCCCTTTACTTTCTAGGCATCACCGACTGAGCTTTGGCAAGCTGTGCTTTCCAAGGTTGAGCGAAAAATTTCTTACTGGATTACCAAGACTCTTTCTTTGGTTGGAAAATTCCAGGTGTGCTCTAAAGTTCTAGAAGCCAACCATGTCTATTATTCCTCCTATTGGGTCCCTTCAAAAGCTACCTATGGAAAGCTTGAAAAATTACTCAGAGATTTTGTTTGGGCCTCTTCTGAAATACAAAGGATTTTACTGTGTTGCTTGGGAATTTTGTTGCCTTCCCAAAAATTCTAGAGGGCTTTGGCTACTCTCCACTCAATGACAAGGAACTACTCTATGTTTCAAGTGGATTATCCATGCCCTTACTGGGGACGAGGCCTAGAAATTTCTTCTCAAGCATTGTATTCAATCTGGCTTTCTTGCTCACAGACCCACCTGGAAGAGATCGACTTTCAAACCCTTCTAGTCATGAAGGAACCAATCCAAATTGTTGGGACCTTTGTGGCCAAAAGTATTTGGCGTGCTTGGGAGGCTGTTAAGCCTTGGCTCTGGTGGGCCAGCTCTAGATTTAATCATGGGCTTTCACTTAACCAACAAAATATTTGGTGGCCTCCTCTTTTTGCGCATAGTGGCCAGCTGTTGGATAAGTCGCCTTGGCTTAAAGTGCTCTGATTCCACAAAAAGGGTATTCAAACCCTGCAACAGTTATTTCATAGACCCAATATTCATATCATGCAATGTGACGCCTTTTGTGCCCAATACAGACATTAAAACTAGGACTGTCCTACTTATGATGGTCTAGTGAATGCTATTCTAACAAATATGCTTCACAAAGTTGGAATTCATGGGACCAAACCATGGTGGAAAGACTGGAAGTGGTTCCCAGAAACTCCTTTAAGGAATTACAAGCCTCAGCTTGGTTACAGGTGTCTTTCACCATATTTCCCTATGATTCAGAGTTTGAACCAGAGGTGGCTGCTCCAATCTTCCACTCAAGTCTGGCGTAAAAGATTTGCTACCACTTGGTCTACAAGTGTTAGTCTTAAGCTTTCCCGCTTTTCTTGGTGTATTATTTTCCAAGGCTTTCTTGTGGGCTTTCGGCTTGTTCACTTGGGGTCTAGGACCCTCGCTGCCCTTTTTGTGGGCAACCTGAGACTTTTAAGCATCTTTTCTGGTTTTCTCCCACAGCTCAACAACTTTGGACTTGGATTCATGACTTCTTTCAACCTTTTTGGTAGGATTATTTTTCTTGGCATATGGGTCTACTAGGAGATTCACCTAGAATCCTTGCTAAGTTTATCCAGCTTTGGCACACTTTCAGGGTGGAAATCTTCTTTAATATCTGAAAAGAAAAAAATGTCTGCATATTTGATCATTCTCAAATGGATATTAATGTATCTTTATATGCTAAAGCTATTATTTGTTCTAATGTGCTCTTACAGATTCAGGTGCAAGCTAACAAAGTTGCACTAGAGGTTGCTCACCTCCAAGTTCTACTAGACCACTATGGCAATGCCCCATGTACTATTTCTCAGCTCCCCGCTTCACCCACCTCTTCCCATGGCCGATCGCCTTCTCGAGGCCGGAAATAGAGTGGCTCAACACGTCCCCACTCTTAGCCTCCTTTTCGGTGGGACTCTCGCCCTGATCGATGCACTCGCTTTCCTCCATCACGAGCTGGCCAGGGGTGGCCCTCTAGTGGTGCTTTGAGGAGTGGCGGTGGTGGTTCTAGGTGGCCAAATAATGGAAAACAATTTATGTGTCTGGCGCTTCTAATCTTGCCTTAGTGCGAGGAAGAAGATAAAGAGAAAAAATATGATGACGATGGCTGGGGTGCTCCTCCTGACGTCACTCTAGACCCCACTGATGTATGGGGGAAACACATGGATGACAAAGACCCTCCTGGCTCTACTGGCACTGCTTTGGCCGCTTAATGGCCTTTTTTATTATGTTTTGTAATCATGGACATACGGGCTCGGCCCATGTGACTGGTTAATTTTGGTTTTTCTGGGTGTGCCTTTTTACCACCCATCTTTTTTTGTGAATATGTAACTTTATCTTTTTATTAATATAGATAGCTGCCTATTCATAAAAAAAATGTTTTGAGGCTTTTTTTGGGATTTTTGAGGTTTTACAAATATTTTGATTTTCAAAATTTCCAATGTTTTTGGTTTTTCCAAGATTTTGACCAAGAATCTAACCTAAAGACCTATCCTAGGGGCCTCAAGGGGTGATCAAACATTAGCCTTGCCTACATTATACATGCAGATACCACGTAGTTCGACTGACACAAACTCATTTATTGATGAGATATGAACAATGGATTGCTAGTTTATTGTGACAAACCCCGAAAGGACTGACCTAATGTGTTTTAGGGGCACATCGATGATGGCCTTTCCTAAGTTCAAGCTCAGAGACCTGTAGTTCGACATGATGACTTCATTTTTGACTTTTTTTTGTTTTCGACTTGCTTTTGGATTTTTTGATATGATTTGGATGTTTTTGGATTTTCACATGATTTTATGAGTGTTTTTTGGATTTTTGATTTTAGGAAGAATACACATGAATCCGATCTGATGTAGGTAAAATAACATGCCCCCAGCCTAATGCGATAGACTACCTCTATATAGGCATGAAAAATTGACCTTAGGAATGTGCCATGTAATAATAGGGTGGAACATGATACAAACATAGGATCAAGCTATGATGCAGACGTAGATGGGTGATTGAAGGATGTGATGGAATGTGATGGGTGATGCAGAACCAGTCGAGGAGTCCATGGTGGGTGTAAAATGCTTTATTTAAACAAGGTGCCTATTTTCTAGGTCTTCACCAAGGTACTTTCCCAAGGCACCACCATAGTGGTTTTCACTAGAGGATGATTTTTTGTTTACTCTTTTCAATCCTTTTTAGATTTTTAGATTTTTTTATTTTTTTGATTTATACCTTGCTAGCTTAGGCATAATTTTTTTTGAGATGGGAGTTGTTGATGGGCTCCTTCAGAGGATCACCTTTGAGTGTTGAAAACTGATATCCCCCTACTTTTTAACTTGTTGTGATGACAAAAGGTCCCGACTAGTTGGGTTCAAACTTGCCCCTGTGATCTGTATTCGACATATTTTTCTGATTTTAATTCATCACAAGCTCACCAACTTGAAAGGACCAATTCCTTATCTTCTTGTTATAACTCCTTAAGGTGGTTATTGTAGACCTACAAGTGGTTCAAAGCATCCATGCACCGCTCATCTAATAGCTCCAACTCGTTCAAATGAGATACTCGATATTCTTCATCTATAATGAGGTTTTGCAATGATATCCTTAAGGATGGGAGCTTAATCTCAATGGGGAGGATGGTTTTTGATTTGTAGAATAGGGAGAATGGGGTTGCACCTAATGGTGTGTAGATACTTGTTTGGTAAGCCTATAGGGTAGGGTTCGACTGTAAGTGCTAGTCATGACCAACATGATTGACTATATTTTTGTGGATTCTTAGGATGTTTTTATTCGTAGCCTTAGCATGGCCATTACCCTGGGGGTAGTATGGAGTAGAAAAGTGATGTTGGATATTGAATTTCTAGAATAAGTCTCAAATATCCTAGTTTTTGAAAGGTGTCCCATTATCTGAGATAATGGCTTTTGGGACACCGTAGCGAAAGATAAGGTAGTTAAGGATGAATTTAGAATTCTTCTTTCTTGTGATATAGGTCATAGGAATGGCCTCCACCCACTTTGTAAAGTACTCCATAGCAGTGATAATGAACTTGTGTCCATTAGATGAGGTGGGCGATATTTTAATGATGAGATCGATGCCCCACTGCGAGAAGGGCCAAGGTGTTACAATCGGGTGGAGCTCTTGAGATGGTGCATGGATGAGGTCCCCATGTTGATGAAATTGCAAGTAATTCTTGACATATTCATGAGATTCCTTCTCCATTGTTGGCCAATAGTACCCCATTCTCAGCAGTTTCTTAGCCAAGGTCATGACACTCAAATGTGAACCACAAATACCATCGTTTACCTCAATTAAAATAGTCAAAGCTTCCTTAGTGTTTAAGCATCATAAAAGGGTTCCTTCAATACTCCTACAGTACAAGGTATTGCTTAGGATAACAAAGCAAGATGACTTCTTGACAAAGTTTCTTTTAAGGTTCAGAGTGATATTGGCAGGGAGGACTCCTATTCTTAGGTAGGTGTATATGTTATGATACAATGGGTTACCGGGACCCAATGATTTCACACACAAATTCAGACTCAAGTACCTTGAAAGCTAGTAGGAGAAGCTACTCTACCAATAATTCATGCTTAGGGATGTTGCATAGGATATCTAAGAATGATCCAATCATTGTCATGGTGTTTGCTACTCTATCATTTGCCCTTGGTATTTTTCTGAAATGTGATGTCAATGAAGAATTGCTTGAGGTCCTCCACTAGTATCTTATATGGGGTCAATTTTTCATCCTTTGTTTGGTACTTGTTGTTGACTTGGTTGATGATTTGCTGAGAGTCTCCATAAACTTTAAGATCCATGATATACCATTATAATTCAATTCTGAGTCTAATCACAAAGGCTTCATATTCAACAATGTTGTTAGCGCAAGGGAAAGATAACCTGTAGGATTTAGTATTACAATCCGCTTGTAGTGTGATGAAGAAAACACCTACTCCTGATCCAGGATGTGTATATGACCCATCAAAATAAACCTTCCAATGATTTGCAGCATTGAGGTTAAACACATACTCATCTGGGAATTCTGAAATTAGTGGGCGCTCTGAATAGATGGGTGCTTCTGCTAATTGATCTACAATCACTTGTCCCTTGATATCTTTTCTTTCCACATATTCAATGTCATATTCTGAGAGGGTCATGACCCACTTAGACATTCACCTTGTAAGTGTTGCCTTGGAAAGTAAATACTTGAGGGGGTTTATTTTGGCAATGAGTTTTATTTGATGAGCTAACAAGTAGTGCCTAAATTTTTGTGAGGCAAACACTACTTCTAGGCAAGCCTTTTCAATGAATGTATAATTTAACTCATTCCCTACCATGGTTCGACTGATATAGTGTATGGCTCTTTCCTTCCTCGTCTCATCATGTTGTGCTAATAGATCACCAAGTGTTGCTGCTATTGCTGATATGTACAAGATCAGTGGTTTATTCTGGATTGGTGGCATGAGTATCGATGGTGTTAGCAAGTATTCTTTGATTTTGTTGAATTCTCGATCACACTTCTCATCCCACTTGTATGCTAACCCCTTATGGAGTAGATGAGAATAGGGGACAATCCAATCTGCCAACTGTGCTATGAACCTACAGATGGATTGGAATCTTCCTTGTAAACCCCTTAACTGTTTTAATGTCCTTGGCGCCTCCATTTTGAGAATTTCTTTGACCTTGGTCGGGTCTATCTTGATTCCCCTCATCAATACAATGTACCCTAGGAGCTTCCCTAATTGCACACTAAAGACACACTTCTTAGGATTTAGTCTAACCTTATATTATTATAGCCTATCAAAGATGGAGCTTAGTGATGCTATGTGATCTTGATGCTTCCTTGATTTGGCCAATATTTCATCCACATAATCTTCTACAGACTTGTGAATCATGTCATGAAAAATGAGAGTCATGGCCCTTTGATAGGTGGCTCCAACATTCTTCAACCCAAACAACATCATGTTCCAATAGTATGTACCCCATGGATAGGTAAAGGTTGTCTTATGGTGATCATCTTTCACTATCATTATCTGATTGTACCCTAAAAATATATCCATTAATGGTAGCATTTAATGCCCTGTTGTTTGATCTAGAATCATGTTAATGTTAGGAAGGGGAAAATCATTTGTAGGGCATGCTTTGTTTAGGTCCCTAAAGTTAGTGCAGATCTGGATGACCCTAGTGGGCTTAGTGACTGGTACCAAGTTTGAAACCCATTCAGGATGATCGATGGGTCTTAGGAAGCCAACATTCATGAGTTTCTACAACTCAAGTTTGACTAATAGTGCGATTTGTGGATGCATCTTCCTTAGTTTCCACTTCACTGGTTGTGCCTCTAGATATATTGCTATATGTTGAACCACAACCTCTGGCTCAAGACTAGGCATGTCAACATAGGTCCATGTAAATTTTACCTTTCTTTCTCTCAGAAATGTAGCTAGAAGTTCCCGTTCTTCAGTCAAAATTGATTTTGCATAGAAGGTTATGTGTGGCGTCTCTTCAATCCCCAAGTTGATGAGAATACACTTCCCTTCCAATACTATTGACTTCTCTTGATGAATAGCACTAAGGGTAAGATTGAATCCCTCATCCTTGGGCACCTCAGAGAGGTTTTTACCCTCATATATGTCCTTTTCTTTTACTATTTTTGGGTCAAAAAGTGCCACAGTGTGGTTTTCACTTAAAGACCTTGAGATTACTCTTAGATTTTCACTTTTGCGACTGAGAGATTCAATCGTTTCCCCATAGTATGCATGTGTGTCTAGTTCAATGTCAAATTCGGCTTTATGGTCTCCACGTGGTACATTGTCCCTAAGTCCCATGAATTCTGAGAGAGCCTCATCATTTTCAAATGTGTCTAAAACCGATGGTCCTCATTGGCCATAGTCTATTAGTTGGGGATAAACTAGCTTTAATTCATTGGTTTGGTTGTTTGACTCAAAATACACAATGGAAATCATGAACAAGGAAGAGTCCTCAAATAATAGGGGTAGGTCAGTGATGGGATCTTCATCAAATACATCAATTATATCGAAGGTATTGTTGTCTAAGGGAAGACCTTTGGATACTAGTAACTGAGGAGGAGCTTTGACTATTTTAATAGTGGCACCTCTACCATGTATGGTTATCTTCAGAGGGGTACATCCAAGGCCATAATTATATCTATGCTTCTCAGCAATAATGGGTTCTAACATGCCGTTGTTATTTTGCTCGAGTTTCTTGTTCTTGTTGTAGCCCATGCCAAGAATTAATTGTAGCCCTTTATTATCATCAGCCATTGGAAGAGTCTAAATAGGTCTTTCATCTTGATATAGCAAGCTTGATATGTCCTTCGCGTCTACCACTTCTTGACTTAGGTCACCCCAACTTCTGAATCTTGAAAGGTTGAGCTGAATGTTTGAGATACTGTGTCAACCGATTGTGGTTGTCCACGGGACCTAGGAGATTGAGGTAAATCTCCTATTAGAAAGGCACTTTTCTTCATCTTATAGTCTCCACATCTGTTATCTTGAATAATGACTTTAATATTAGAAATGTAAGGAATGGAGGGTGTCTTTGTCTTAGAAGTGGAATCTAGGGTGGATGGGTCTACATATGGAGTTGTAGGGCCTTCATCATTCTTGGGAACTTGTGGGACTTTGTAATATTTACCTCCATATTTTTATAGCAGTAAAAAGGCTTGGGATCACCATCTTGCAAGTATGGATTTTTTTGGTGGTGTTGTTATTAATGTTTTCATTGATGTCAACAATGTACAGGTTGAGTAAGTTGGATTTTTCCAAGTGCTTTTGAGAAAAATTGAAATATAATAAAAGTTGTGTTGAAGTATGTTCTAAGTGTGCTCCAATATTATGGTTCGTGTTTCTCTTGTGTTGAACCAATTCCTATGCAGATTTATAGGTGTTTTCATAAGCTTAAATGGATTGTATATTCTGAGTTTCAGTTTCTAGTTTGATGGAGAGAAAAATTTATGTTCACCAGTGTATGAACTGGTTTGTCAGAGTTATCTGGTTGTTGACTGGGAGAAATGTTTTGGCTTTGCAGTCCTCTAGTATTTGGTTTCATATTTTTCAGATCTAGGAGACTATTCCTTTTGATGGTTTCTATGTTCTGACAAAGTTTCTTGTGGTTTGGTGCTCTGGAAGACCTTCTCTAGAGTCTCTGTGTTTGCTGGTTGTCTCGGCTGAATTAGTGAAGTGTTTTCTACAAATGAAGTTTGTTGAAGTTGTTGCAGATGTATCTGAGTTATTCTTAGACATGGTAAATTGATTGGTGAAGCGTGTTGAGAAATCCACGTGTCTTTATCTTGTTGATGATGCATGTACTTCAAAGTTCATTGGTGTTTTCATTAGGATTGTCTGACCTAGTGTTTACACGGTACATTATGTTTTTGCATCGACTTGGGAAGCGTGTGCGTGATCAAAGATGTTGTTTGTATCCTAATTTAATATGTATTTGGTCCCCTCACATTCTTATCCACCACGGGAATGTTGAGCAGTCGACCTAGTTTGAATTTGTAATTTGAATTTGAATATCCGACCTTGGTGAATGTTTCTAAGGTTGAAGATGGTATAAAAGCAAGTTGTAGCGAATTCAATATCCATCCATCATTCGATTCAAGCAAAAGAAGAGTGTGTGAACAAGTGTGAAAAGAAGAGTGTGGAAGAGTGAATTAAGGGAACATTACTTCATTGTATTCATAATCTTCTAATCAAGTTGTGAAGTGTGTGTAACTCCTAGTGGTGGATCATTATCTATTTCTTTGTATTTTCAATAGGTAGTGAGAGTCTTTTTTTTGGATAGTGAGTCCTAAGGCAGTGAACCCTTGATCTAGGTAGTGAGCCTTTGTATCTGGGAAGTGAGCCCTTTGGCAGTGACCCTTTGTATCCGATATTGCATTACTACTATATTGTGAGTTAATCCTCACCGTGGTTTTTCCCTCATTAGGGCTTTCCACGCAAATCTGGTGTCTCAGGTATTGTGTTTATGTTATCTACATTTCATGTTTATATTTAATAACAAACTGAGGTTAAAGTGAAATTGATTAAGTTAAGAAGTAAATAATTTGATATAACTGATTCACCTCCTCTCTCAGTTCTCTTGTGAAATTCAACATCTGGTATTAGAGCTTTGGTTCCTCAGTGAAAAGCTTAACTGCTTGAGGTAGATCAAATGGTGCACAAGTTGCAACTTCCTATGTTTGATGAAGTTGATTACAATGATTGGAAAGAACAGATGAGAATTTATTTTATTTCAATCAATTTTAATACCTGGAAAGTTTTGGAGACAAAGCATGTGATTCCAGCAGTCAGACCTTCCACTGTTGATGAAGTTGCAGCCTTTAAAGAAAATGAAAAAGCAAGGTATTCTATCTTTAGTGCATTATCTAAAATTGAAAGATCAATATTTATTTCTTTAGGTAAAGCTAATTAAATGTGAACAAAATTGAAAGATATTTATGAAGGGAATGAGCGAGTAAAGTTATCAAGGAAACTAATTGCTAAGCGAAAATTTGAGAATCTGAGAATGGAAGATGGAGAAGACATTCCAAGCTATTATCAAAGAGTTGAAACTATAGCAACTAAAATCAAGAATAAAGGTGGTACCATAAAGGATGAAGATATAATTAAGAAGATCTTGATGACCTTACTAGAAAATTACAGTGACAAAGTTTGTGCTCTAGAAGAACAATATGATCTGAAGACATTTAATAAGGAAAATCTATTTGGTGTCTTGACTGCATTTAAGATGATAAAGTTTGCAAGAGATAAGGAGAAGATTGAAACAACCTTTAAAGGCATGAAGATAGAAGAAGAAGATGATGATGAAGATGCAGAAGATTTGGAAGCAAATTTCACAAGAAGATTGAAGAAAGGTACTGGTAAATATAAAGGTAAGTTGCCTTTAAAGTGTTTTACTTGTGGAAGTATTGGTCATTATGCATCAAGATGTCCTAATAGAGCTACACAAAAGAAGAACAAGGATAATAACAGTAATTTCAAGGATAAGAAGGATAGGAAGTTCAAGAAGTTGTATTATGTTAAGGAAGATGGAGGAATTTTTGATGATGAATCGGATCTTGAGGAAGATAAAGATGAATGTATGTTTCTAGCCTTGGAAAAGAAATGTGCAAAAGAATCTAGTCGAGAGTGTAAGAAGAATGAATCACAAGGTTCTTTGGTAATTTCTTTTCATGCCAGATAGGATGAAGATTTTTGAGTAATTGACAGTGGATGTTCAAATCATATGATTGGAGATAAGACTAAGTTTACTAAACTTGAGAAGTATGATGGAGGTATAGTCATGTTTGGAGATGATTCTGGTGCTAAGATTGTTGGTAAAGAAACAATTAGCTTTGATGGAAAACATAACACTAATGATGTCTAATATGTAAAGGGTTTAAGGCAGAATATTTTAAGTGTTACACAATTGTGCAACAAAGGTTTTAAGCTTGTGTTTTATGATAACACTTGTGAGATCAAAAAAGAATCTAGAACTGTGGTTGCAACTGGAAGAACTCATGGAAACATCTATCAAATCAAAGGTGGTGATGTCAATATTTTATTTCTCAGATCAGTGGGAATTGGCTCTGGTACTGGAGGATGGGACATGTGAATTTTGATAATATAGTTAGGATCGGTTCTAGAGAAGTCGTGAGAGATTTGCATAGAATCACAAAACCTTCAAATTCAATTTGTAGACGTTGTCAGATGGGAAAACAAACAAGGAAGAATTTTAAAACAAAGGATCAATCATCTACTGGAATGCTTGAATTAATGCACACAGACCTTTGTGATCCTACAAGAATAGGAAGCCTGAATGGTGACAGGTACTTTATTCTTTTAATTGATGATTACTCTAGGATGACATTGGTTACATTTCTTAGAGAAAAGTATCAAGCTCTTGATAGGTTCAAAGTGTTTAGGGAAAAAGTAGAAAGTGAAGTAAACTTGAGAATTAAATGCTTAATATTTGATAGAGGTGGGGAGTTTACATTCGGGGAGTTCAATGCATTCTGTGAAGATCATGGTATAAAAAGACATTTTCTACTCCTAGAACCCCGCAATAGAATGGAGTTGTAGAAAGAAAGAACCAAACTATGCAAGAAGCAACCAGAACTATGATGAAAGAAGAAAATGTTCCTAATGTGTATTGAAAAGAAGCCATTCAAACTGATGTTTACATTCTTAACAGAGTTCAAGTTAGAGGTAATAGCACTAAGACTCCTTATGAGTTATGGATTGGTAAGACTCCTACTATGAAATACTTTAAGGTATTTGGTAGTAGATGTTACATTAGAAGAGATGAAGAAAATCTTGGAAAGTTTGATGCTAGATATTATGAAGGAATTTTCCTTGGATATTCAAATAACAGTAAGACTTATAGATGTTTTAATAAGAGACTGAGAAAAATCATTGAAATTACTAATGTGAAAGTTGATGAAGCTATGTATAGACCGATGGAAATAACTAAAGTTGAGACTGATGAGCCTATTTGTGTGCAAATACAAGAAGAAGAAAAGGAAGAGAAAGAAGAAATTGAAGAAGAAGAAGAAAATCCGGAACGTGCACCTAAGACTCCTAAATATGTTAAAAAAAATCATCTGGAGGAACAAATAATTGGAGAAAAAAGTGAAGGAGTGAAGACAAGCAGAAAAGTGGTTGAGGTAAACTTATGTTTACTTTCTAAAATAGAACCTAATATTGTGAATGAAGCATGTGATGATGAAAGTTGGGTTAGAGAAATGAAAGAGGAATTACAAGAGATAAAGAAGAATGAGACATGGGAACTAGTCCCTAGACCTGCAAACAAGAATGTAATTGGTTCAAAATGGGTATTCATAAACAAATTAAATGAAGATGGAGAAGTGGTAAGAAATAAAGCAAGAATTGTATGTAAATCATATTGATAGGTTGAAGGAATAGATTTTGAAGAAAATTTTGCACCTGTAGCAAGAATGGAAGCCATTGGAATGTTCTTGGCATTTTCCGCTCATAAAGACTTCAAAGTATATCAAATGGATGTCAAATCTGCATTTCTAAATGAGGAATTGGAAGAAGAATTATACAGGGAGAAACTAGAAGGTTTTTCACTGTCAAACAAACCGGACATGGTTTGTAAGTTAAAGAAAGAATTATATGGACTGAAGCAACCTCCTAGAGCTGGGTATGCTAGATTGGATAAATACTTGATAAAACAGGGATTCAACAACGGGTCTATAGACATCAATCTTTACTTCAAAGTTGAGAAAGACAAAATACTGATAGTTGTCTATTTTGATGACATTATTTTTGGTGGTAATGAAGGTATGTGTAAGAAGTTTGTTGAAGAGATACAAAAAGAATTTGAAATGTCTATGATTGGTGACCTAAATTTCTTCCTTGGGCTTCAAGTTAATCAAACTAACAAAGGAATATTCATGTCACAATCTAAGTATGTTAAGGAATCATTAAAGAATTTTGGAATGGATGATTCTAAATTGGTATGTACCCCTATGGTAACTAGATGCAAGCTAAGTAAGGATGATGGATTTTTTAAAGTTGATCAGAGCATGTATAGATCCATGATTGGATGATTGTTGTATCTTACTACTACTAGACTAGACATTGTGCATGTAGTATTCTTAGTTGCAAGATTTCAAGCAGAACCGAAGGAAGCACATGCTAAAGCTATGAAGAGGATATTCAGATATTTTAAATGAACTCCAAAATTTGGACTATAGTATTCAAAGTACAATGATTTCACTTTGAATGCCCACACTAATGCTGATTGGGCTGGATGTCTAGATGATAGGAAGAGTACAAGTGGAGGAGCATTCTTTCTTGGAGAAATATTATTCTCTTGGCTGAGCAAGAAGCAAGATTCAGTCTCTTTATCCAATGCTGAAGCAAAGTATATTGCAGTAGCATCTTGCTGTACACAGGTTTTGTGGATGAAGAAAACTTTGATGGACATAGGTGTGGTGAGTGATGAACCTAATTATATTTTTGGTGACAATACAAGTGCTATAAACATTTCAAAGAATCTAGTGATGCATTCTAGAACAAAGCATGTATCTATCAAGTATCACTTCTTGAGGGAGAAAGTATTGAGGAATGAAGTAAGACTTGAATATGTACCTACCAAGAACAAGTTGTAGACATATTCACTAAGGCCCTTTCAAAGGATACTTTCGAGTATCTCAGAGGGAAGCTAGGGGTTTTTTCCCCTCCTTTGAACTAAGTGCACATGGAGGTGCATCAATCCAATGGATTCACGGACTCTTTTGTTCTGGATGGATGATTGGGGTCTACTCCTTAGGGGGAGTAGAGAAATGCATTGTTGCAGTATGTGATGTGGATGTACCCCTTAGGGGGAGTGAACAGAGCTTTATATGGTAAGAATGTCCTTTTCCATTGATGTCAAAGGGGGAGAGAGAATCATGTGAAAATTGTATGCTTGGCAGGTTGTCGCTTCTAAAAATCATGTAGGATATGGGAGAGAGAATCATGTGAAACTTTTATGCTTGGAAGGTTGTCGCTTCTAAGAATCTTGTATGTTGTCTTTGATGGTTTTTCACATCATGTGTTGCCATCAATGACAACGGGGGAGATTTTTGCAAGTATGGATGTACTTGGTGGTGTTGTCATTAATGTTGTCATTGATGTCAAAGCTGTACAGGTTGAGTAAGTTGGATTTTGCCAGGTGCTTTTGAGAAAATTTGAAATATAATCAAAGTTGTGTTGAAGTATGTTATGATCATGCTTCAATATTGTGGTCTACATTTCTCCTATGTTGAACCAATGCTTATGTGGATTTATAGGTGTGTTCATAAGCTTAAATGGGTTTTATATTCCGAGATTCAGCTTCTAGTTAGATGGAGAGAAAAAGTTATGTTCACCGGCGTGTGAACTGGTTTGACAGAGTTATCTAGTTGTTGAATGGGAGAAATGTTTTGGCTCTGCAATCCTCTAGTATTTGGTTTCAGATCTCTTGGATCTGGGAGACTATTCCTTTTGATGGTTTTTGTGTTTTGACAAAGTTTCTTGTGGTTTGGTGCTCTGGAAGACCTGCTCCAAAGTCTTTGTGGTTTGTTGGTTGTCCTGATTGAATTGGTGAAGTGTTTTTTGCAAATGAAGTTTGTTGAAGTTGTTGTGGATGTATCTGAGTTGTTCTCAAACATGGTAAATTGATTGGTGAAGCATGTTGAGCAATCCACGTGTGTTTATCTTGCTGATGATGTGTGTACTTAAAATTTCATTGGTGTTTTCATTAGGTTTGGATGACTTGGTGTTTACACGATACACAATGTTTTTGCATCGAATTCGGAAGTGTGTGCGTGATCCAAGATGTTGTTTGGATCCTAATCTAATATGTATTTGGTCCCCTCACATTCTTATCCACCATGGGAATGTTGAGTAGTCGACCTACTTTGAATTTCTAATTTGAATTTGAATAGCTAACCTTGGGGAATGTTTCTAAGGTTGAAGATGGTATAAAAGCAAGTTAAGTTGTAGCGAATTCAATATCCATCCATCATTCAATTAGAGAAAAATAAGAGTGTGCGAACAAGTGCGATAATCAAAGTGTGGAAGAGTGAATTAAGGCAA
Source organism: Sequoiadendron giganteum (assembly GCA_007115665.2). NCBI lineage: Eukaryota > Viridiplantae > Streptophyta > Pinopsida > Cupressales > Cupressaceae > Sequoiadendron > Sequoiadendron giganteum. Next base: position 187,209,248 of record CM021106.1, read on the forward strand.
CAATACTTCATTGTATTATAATATCCTGATCAAGTTGTGAAGTGTGTGTAACTCCTAGTGGTGGATCATTATCTATTTCTTTGTATTTTATGTAGGTAGTGAGCCTCTTTTTCTGGACAGTGAGTCCTAATGTAGTGATCCCTTGATTTGGATAGTGAGCCTTTGTATCTGGGCAGTGAGACCTCTGACATTGAGCCTTTGTATCCGGTATTGCATTACTACTATATTGTGAGTTAATCCTCACCGTATTTTTTCCTTCATTAGGGTTTTCCACGTAAATCTGGTGTCTCTGGTATTTTGTTTCTATTATCTACATTTCATGTTTATACTTAATAATAGACTGAGGTTAAAGTGGAATTGATTAAGTTAAGATGTAAAGAATTTGATACAATTGATTCACCCCCACTCTCAGTTGTCTTGTGTAATTCAACACAACATGGATGGTGACTTCTTGATTCTGGTAGGGGAACTTAACACATTGATGGAAGGTGGTTCTATAGCTTGCATCCCATGAATCCGTGGATGCCTCAGGAGAATGTTGTAAGGAAGTTCATGATCAATAACTTGGCAAGTGGTTTCCATAATTGCGGGTCCTTGTTGGATAGGGAGTTGGATGGTTCCTTGAGACACCCTCTCTTGATCATCACATGTCTAGATAGTGATACCTTTGCCTTTTTTAATAACATCTTCAAAGAATCCTAGATTCTTCACCAGTTTCAAAGTACAAATATTTAGACCTGCACCTCCATCCACCAAGACTCTTTTGACTTTATTTTTATGTACTAGGACTTTGAGATGGAGTGCATGGTTATGAGATGGCTAGGTTGGAAGATCCTATTCAGAGAATGTAAGGAGATGTGGTGTGGTGATATGTATGACCATAGCTTAGAACTAGTTTGCATCAAGATCTGTGGGTATGGAAGATGCAGTTAGTGCCTTTTCTAGAATTTCCTTATGTGCAGGCGAGATTTTCAGCAACTCCATGATGGAGATCTGGGTGAGGATCTTCCTCAACTATTCTAAGGCATTGTAACCATTGTCAACTGACTTTGAGTTTGCAGGGGGTTCTTTAACTTGCGCGGATGGTGATTCTGCCACCTTGTGTGGTGACTCCACACCCAACTTTGGACCCTGTGATATTGATAACATCTACCCACTCATCCAAAGATGCAACAACATGGTTGACATTTCCATAATTTTTTCCTTTACCATTATTGTTTTCTTTATTGTGATATGGCATCGAATTTGTGTATATTTTGAGGTCCTGATTCCTAGTTGGTTGCTCAACGGTGATAGTCTTGTCATCAATTAGATCTTGGATCATATTTTTTAGGTGCATGCAACTACTCGTCGTGTGTCCCTTTATCTTATGAAAATCACAAAGGTGCTTCTCGTTATACCATGGTGGTTAAACTTGAGGCTCCTGGTAATTTTCAATGACTGGGAGCATAATGATGTTAGCTTGAATGAGTTTTTGCATGATAGATTCGATTGTTTCCCCAAGTGGTGTGTATATTTGCTTAGGGGGAAATCTGTTGTTTAGGGGTGGCCCCCCTTGATCACTGACATTGTTGACTGTTTGTGGGTTGGTTTGTTGTTGAGATGTGTTGCATCATGGGGTATTTTGGGTGTTGTTCTAAGGGTGTTGGTGAGTTGGTTGTTCTGTGTTTGGCCTTGGAGCATTGATTACAACCTTGGCGTCAACAACACCATCGATGGTAATATTTTTGTTTTTCACCCATGTTCGAGCTTTGTCATTATAGCTTGTTGATGGATGATTGTCTTGATATATGGGTGTCACCCTTGTGCAATGAGGGCTCTTTTCATGTTAAGATATTTGGGGATGAGTTGATCATAGGTGGTGATGCACTGCATTTTTAGATGAAAGGATAAGATCCCTTCAAGATTTGAGATGATGGTTCTGACTTGTTGTTCTTCTGGCATAGCCCACTTGATCCTATTGGCCTTGGATCACCATCATTGAAAGAAGGATATGAATGTCTCTCCCTTATTTTGCTTTAGGTTGGACAACTCTTCCAAGCTTACATCCATGCCCATGTTAAATGAGTAATTTTGTATGAACGAGTCCATAGTTTCTTGGAACTTTTTGATTTTGGGAGGAAGATGAGAGAACCATTCCATGGTTGGGTCAACTGGACTTTTGGGGAAGAGCCTCACTAGATAAGATTCATCTTAGGAAACTTCCATGCAGTGTACGTGGAATTACTTGATGTGATCTTCAAGATTTCCAGTTCCACGGTACTTGCCGAATTTTGGTATCTCAAAACTTGGTGGGAATGGCTTCATGACAATGCTTTTTTTGAATGGACAAGGGCATAAATTCCCTTATGTTTTTGTGGGTTTCTCAAATTGTATGTCCAATACTTGTTGCGAGCAATTTTTTATGTGAGCGGAAAAATCATTTTATGGATCAGGTGGTGGAATGAACGTGTTTTGGGTTGGTGTAGTGGCTTGAATGATGGGTGGGGTGACCTGCAGACTTGGTGGTGCATTTGTGGGAGATTGTTATGCAAATAATGCTTGTTGATATGTCTGTAGCTATTGTTGTGCCAATAAATCTTGTTGTTGTTGTTGTGCTAATAATGCTTGTTGTTGGGCTTATTGTTGTTGTTGTGCCAACAATGCTTGTTGTTGGGCTGCTTGTTGTTGTGCTTGGTGTTGCTACAAAGATTTTTGGTAAGCTTGTTGTGTTGGGTATTGAGATTGTGCCTACACTTGAGCTTGTTCTTGTACTTGTGCAACTTGTGCAGCTTGAGCAACCTAGGCGGCTTATGCATCTTGTGCGGCTTGTTGGGCTTGTTGAGCTTAGAATTGTTGGAGTGCCTTTTGATAACCTTGTTGGGCCACTTGCAACGTGATGTTGTATTGGTTTTCCATGTTCAAATTTGTTGGTGGAGGTGGAGGATTCAGAATGGTGTGAGATGGTGTAACGAGGTTTTGTTGAGGTGTTTGAGTGATGAGAATGGGTTTGTGTGGTGGAGGGTATGGTTGATGTGCTAGGCCCTAGGGAGACCATGTTTTGGAGAATCTGGGGTGTTGTAGATGGTGTAATGGTTGATTGGGATGATTGAATTGGTGCCACCTAGTGTTGCGATATCAGTGGTATGCTTGGAGGATTTGGTATACCTAACATGCTGATTTGATTTGGGACTGGTATGTTAGGTAAAGAGGGTTTCCCTAAACCTTGGATTGATGTGGATGTTGGTAGGGGAAGTGATGGGAGGATAGGCAGTATGTTTCCTTGAGAAAGCGATAATGAAGCATCGAAGATCCCCCCTTTTCCAAATAAACCCCCTTGTCCTTGTGATACCACGTGGAGAGAGACTTATGTATCAAGGGAATATGCTAGTGATGCAACGAAGGTGGATGAGTTGTTGGTGTCATGAAAAATGAGTGGAACATAAGGATACATAAGGATGATTTGGGTCTTGAGGGATGGTATTTGGTAGATTTAAGATGGTGTTTGTGTCCAAGTTTTGGTTATTTACAAGGGGATGTGTTTGAAGGGCGTGAAGCAATGAACTCCCCTTGGCAGTTATGGGTTGACTTGGAGCATGAGATGATGTTGATTGTGAGATGGGTTGAATGATATTTTTGAAGGATGGTGTGAATTACCGATTACATAGTCCCAAGAGGTTGTTCCACGATAATGCTTACATCATAATCAGAAGGGAGTTTAGCCCCTTCCTTTGCTAATGCTAGCATGTATTGTGAAGGATTGAGTATCATCATTGTATTGAAAATATTGTGGTTTTCAGGATTTTGGACTATCGCCATGATTTTGTCTTGAGTCATTCCTAGGGGACTGTTGGTGATATCCTCGACTTAACAACCTCCCTCTTGAAGATCTTGTGGTTTTTGAGGAAGGTTAAATGGAGGATTGGTCAATTCCCTTGGGTTAAACTTGGATGTGGTTTGATTGAGATCACTTGAGGTGGAATTTTCTTTGTTTTTTCTCCATGGTCTTCTTTTGTTGAGATCTAGTTTGGACCATAGAATAAGGATCAACTTTTAGGAATATGGGAGGAAAGCCTCTAATTCCTTAGGTTGGTCTAAAATTTAGGTACAAAGAAGAAAATCTAAGTTTGTTGAAGGATCAAATGATGGTGATAGGATAAATGAAAGATGGATGGTGTGAATGATTTAACTTTTAAGAACCTTGGAGGAACACTAGACTTTAGGACTTTAAGATTTTTTATTTTGGATTTGATTTGGATTTTGGATAATGAGCTCATAAACCCCAAGATGTTGGATGTTATCTTGGAATAAACTTGTCCACAAGGTGATAATTTAACTAAGTGTATGAAGATGGATTCATCCACACAGACTTAGTCAAACAAGATGATTTTTGATTTTGATTTGAAGGATTACCAAAATTCTAGCATGAATGATTTTTCCAAGATTCTAAGAGTTGATGGTGAGATGGGATTTTGATTTACAAAATGATAAGTGGAAATGGTGATTTGATCCTAGATGAGCCTAGAGAGACTTCATTTAAACGACCAAAGTATTGAAGAACATGCTATACCTCCTATGTGAGAAACTCAAAACCTTGAAAAAGACTTGGATTTTGACAATAATAGAATGAATACAAGTTGGGATTGTCCTTTGAAGCAAGTTTATAAAATTTATAGACCAATCTCTCTCTAACTTTGTAAAGTCTTGAAAGACATTTCTTGAGAGCTTCTGGACTAAGGTGCTTACGGCAATTTGACGAGAATTTTGATTTTTCAGGAAATCATGAGATCAAGCACATATGTGGGGTTCAATTGTTTTTTATCTTTGTTTAATGAATTCTTTTTACCACATCCAAACTTTCTTTCTTAGCTTTTCAAACTAAATGTCTATGTTGCAATTTCTTTCCATCCCACAAGGTCCATTATGTGGAAATCAAGAGAATCAAGGCAATAGTTCCCTAATGTTAACTTTAGAGAGAGAAAATTTAGATATAGGACCAAATAATTAGAAGCCTCTAAGATAGAATCCTTAGGGACATGCAATAATATATGGGTTTTTCAAAGGTATTTTCTCTTTGAAAGAGTTTGAAATTCTAATGATTGTTTTCCAATGTTTTAGATCTAAACAAAGTGTTTTGATTTCAAAATAATGTACAACCCTAGGATAGAAAATACGATATTTGTTGGATTCCCATTTGGATTTAACCAGTTGTTCTTATTTACAGCGGGTGATTAGAAGGTTGACCACACTGGCTCCCCTCCATGACACTCAATTTTATGGGTCAGCCAAGCTTCGAGTTCTTATGAATCTCCCATGACAAACTCTTCATCTCTACTAAGAACCGCAAGTATGTGGGACAACTTTAGAGGTCCAACCTCTTGACACCAACAGATAGTTAGGGATTTTGGATTCTACAAAAAATGGTTCATAATTAAGGCAACTATTCAGAAGGCCACACGAGAGGCAAGATCAACTCCTATAAGGAGAATCACCTACTTTTCTGTAGGAGCTCCTATAATACTGAGATTTCCTCAACATTCAAATTTATATACCAGTTGGGAGTAGCTTGGCTTTTAGCTCGCCATTGGTTTGAGTCATTCCCTTGGGGTGAGTAATTTTTCCCACCAAGGCAAGCCCTCTAAAGGTAAATAATATCGAAGAAGTACATTTGTAGTTCAACCGCCTAGATTACGTAAAGCATTAGGAGGGAGCACATACAATGCCTTCTCTTCACACTCGCATGATTTGTCCAATTTTAAAAACACAAATTTAAAATGTGGAGATAATCTTTTAGACAACCTAATGTCACTAAAATTCTTTTGACTCTCAAGATCACTATAAAGAGCAAGAGAAGTGCATATGCATTTGAATGACATGAGTTTGTAGAAAAGATTACAAAACAAAACAAACACGAATTCTTTTTAGCCCCCAAAAATAGTAAATGAGTTCTTTTTATAGCACCAAATTTGAGTGTGAAGTTGATTGTTCAATTTTAATCCAAACACAAAATTCTAGTAAGTACCTAAGGTTCAATTTTAGCCAACTTGACAAAGCTTGAGTTGTAGGTTAATTTAAAGTCCAAATTGAATCTAGTTGGTCCTAGGAAATGAATTATAGAAATTGAAACCCTAGATTATTACAAAGAGCATTGAAAGATGTTTTTAAGTCTTCAAATCTTGATCCTCCCTTGCTTCTTGCATATGCGATGCTGGACTTCAAATGTGACGCTCTACAAATGTCAAATGCAATGCTGAAACACAAATGTGGTGCTCTAGTGAGTGCAAAAGAAACACTCTATAGAAATAGAGAGTGCGAATGCGGCATGATTACAGAAGCAACACTCTACGATTTAAAAAATTAGATAGAAGAAATAGAGGACAAATGCGACATTATATCAAAAGCGGTGCAATAGAAGCGTGCATGTGTGGCGTGACGTAGTGAATATGGTGTTGTATAACAAAAGAGGCACTCTGTGGTGTCGTATTTGCAAAAAAGCGGCATCGCGTTCTTGTACCTACAAAAAATAGAAAAATCAAGTGAAATTGAACATGTTAAGTTGATCATCCCTCCTTCTAGCGCCAAAATGTGAACACAAAACTTGGACAAACTAACAAGAGATCAACAATCAAGTGTCAAACATATTAGAAACAAAATCCAATGTTCCCTATGAAATTTTTTAACCAAAATTACTAGAAAACATGAAATACCAAGAATTTGAATAAAACAAAGCATGTAATTAGAAGTAAAATCAACTAAACCTCCATCCCATAGGGGGAGTGGTGCTCCTTTGATGTGGAAATAATCCCTTTCCTAATCCCTTTGATAAGCTTGATGAAGTGTAGATGATCTAAGTGTAAAATTGACTCTAATCTAGCTAAATTGTTTGAAAATGATGAAAAACTATGGAGTGAAATGCCTATAATGATGATGCTCTAAGTTATGGATCCATATTATGAAAATGATGCTTCTATTTATAGAAGCCAAGGGTTGAAGGATGAGAGAATTTGATGAATGTGGGATAAATTGAGAGCCAATGAGAATGTGACACTTGTCAACATTCCATTGGATGAGGATCAAACATATTTTGGGAAATGTGTGAGTGGAAGAGGATGGATGAGAAGTAAATGTTGATGGTTGAGAATTTGAAAATGGTGTAAGAGGAATTGAATGAGATTTGAGAGGATGTAAGAAGATTTATTGCAAATGTAAGAGGATGTGATAGATTTTTGAAAATCTTTGGAGGGAAATTGAATGAGAAGTTGTTGAGAGGAATATTCTTTAGAATATATCTTGGTGAGGGAAAATAGAGGAATTAAATAATTAATTGAAATTATTTTCATGTGCAACTTGGTTAGTTGACCATGGTTGATTTAACTCTTGAAGAATTAAAAGTCGGAGGATTTGATTGATGATGATTAGAAGGTGATTTAGGATTAATTAATTGGAAGAGGTTAGGGGATTTTTGATATTTGATTTAATTGATTTTAATCAAATAAGAAGACTTTAGGAGAATTTAATTAAATGATTTGATTTAATTAAATATGATGAAAATTAGTTAGAAGAAAGGTGAATTAATCAATAAATTTAATTATTTGATTAATAGTTGAATTTGCTGATTTTAATTAAATGATGTTGATTATTCAATTAATTGATCATTTTGGGATGATTTCAGAAGAAATGATGTTAGTTGGTCAGACTCAGATATCCAGTATCAATCAAGACATTTTCGGTGTCTACATATTGACAAAATGATCATTCACCATTTGAGTTGTGGAATTAGGTAGAGATACATTGGACCAACCTACAAGAAACAAAATGGGCCAAAAGATATCCAAGACCTTTTACAACAAGCATAAAAAGAGTAGGGGCTAAAGGACATGCCTAACAAATAGACCTTAATACACTAAAGACATTAAATTTTTGATCATTGATAATAAGATATGTCAAAACATTAGAGAAAAACATGTGAAACAAAATCTTAAAACTTGAAATATGACAATAATAAAAAACCCACTTCATATAATCATAAACTTTAACAAAATCAACTTTAATAAGAATAACTTAATGATAAATTAGAAAATTTGAATAAACATATTTTGTAAACTGTATTACAAGACTTCAATATTCTAGACCCAACTTCAAAGTCCTTTCTTTTTCTTTGATCCAAAATAATCTCGTTTTAGCTCACATGATATTGTCCCTGCACCATTAAATACTTCACTTTGTGACACGACATGGAAACGGTTTCCTAAAAATAGTAGTTTTGGTCTATAGTTTATTTTATTTGTTTATTCATGTCTTAAAGTTTATTGAATTCCAGTGTCTTCTTATTATTCCAAATTGATTTATTTGGGAATTTTTATTTTTTATATTTTTTTAATATGAAAAAATTAAAAAAATTATTTGGTTTTCGAGTAGCTCTTAATAGATTCATGATTTCTTTAAGTTTTTTAAATTGTATTTTTTTTAATATGATTTTCTTTAAAAATATCTGAAAAATATGATAAATTTATTTTTGATTATGTTGTTTTTGGATTTCGATTGTGTGAATTTTTGATTGATGTAAAAATTAATATACAATAAAATCTAAAAACAACATAATTAAAAATCATTATAAATTGTAAAAATTTCATAATGTAAAATTTATTCATGTCATTTTCCTTCTCTTTTCTGATTTTAACTCATCCTCATAATAATCATACATTATAATAAAAAAATATTACAGCCAAATCTAAATATATTACTGTATTATTTTATTTAGATTTCTTTAGAAGAAATAATGAGGACACCTTTTCCAATGAAATCTCAATTAACGGAATTGAGAATTTGGAAAATCTGCTACTGTGGTAGCCGACAAAACCATTTCACAAATAAAATCTAAGTAAATTGCGTCTTTTAGTTTTTCCAATAAACATTTGAAATACGGAAATTTCTGCCATCTTTATTATTTGGACACATCCAGATGGTCTATGCTGCAGATTTCTGTCAGCCTGCAAATATGTTAAATATTTGTGTACCACTCTGGAAACTACTCGAAATATTTTTAGCTTTATGCAATTTAACAAAGACGAGCATAAAGTTTTATTAATGAAAACTATGAAAAGGTTAGATTGTTTATATATTATTTAATTTTATATAAGTTTCAATTGTTGTTATAGTATTTGTGTTTATAATATTCAATTTTTATCAGATATTTATATTATATATTGTAAATAAATAGTTTTCATACAGATCAGAATCTATGAATGTTATATAAAAAGTCTCAAATAAAATATCATAGCTATCCATTATAAGTGTGTCACTTATAAAATAAGATGTTCAAATACACTTGTTTAAACAAGTAGTGTTATCATAGAAAAAAAAATTGCTCTTATGTGTACAATTATTGGGGTAGCAATGTATATGCATTGACATATTTCATATTAATAGTTTGTCCTATCACAAATATAAAAGGTGAGCATAATAAATAGCTCTATTTTCCATGAAATGTGAAGGATTGTCAAAAGGTTGTAGTGTTTAACTATTGGTCCATTTTTGTTGGATATAAGTATTTTAAATAATAATGTGTTGTTTTTGTAACAAATAGTTTGTTATGTTCAATTATTGGTCCATTTGTGTTAGATATAAAGGTTTGAGATAACAAAGATGTAATAGGTGTTTGTTTCATTTAGGTTGCATATAAGTTATATTTTAAATAAAAATATGATATTTTACAAGTAACAAATGATATATTTTTGTTCAACTATTAGGGATACCATGATTAAGTTTTGGTCAATCTTTAAAAAGTCAAAATTTTGACACTTCTCAGTAGATATGCTGATGTGGCAAGTTGTGTGATGAGTCACACCTCCAAACTTTAGTTATAAATAGATAAGAGGGCAATCCACATTTCAAAAAAACAACGGAGATCCTACGATATTTCATGCAACTACTACATGCTCACAAAATTAGTCTAGACAATTACTAGGGGAAAGGACCTAGTGCCTGAGCATGTTCCAATAGTTGTTATAGCATTTGTTGATTTAATGCTCAATATTTTTAACATTATTTAACTAATAGTTGCGACTTTAAAGTTGTTAGTGTTGATGATGACTACCTATAATTGAATGAAATCTATTCCTCAGATCTAAAAAGCAACAAATCATGTGATGCCACAACAACACACCAATACAATATGATTTAGTGCACAACTATCAATCTCACTTTTTTTGGGGGCCTCTTTGGACACCTCAACAAAAACCATGTTAATGTGACATCATATTTGATGATGTAACCCTTAAACCTTAGTTATAAGCAGCGAACTTGCCAAATAAGCTGCCGTAAAAAAATGAGAGTGGTTTGAAATTTCCACATAAGATTTTGAGAAGCGCGAAATTAAGATGCTCAACTACCTAATCCTCTCCCCTAACCCCTCTCCCTTAATTGATAATAAATAAGAATAAAAATATTAAATTTTATAAATCATAAATAATAAACATAATAAATTCCTAATTACTTTCTCGATCCTCATAATCAAAATCACTCCATTTTTTTATATTAACACTCAACTAATCCTAAATAATATCCATTTATTTTTTAAACTCTTATACTATTTTATTATACAAAATATTAACAAGATTGACAACCTGTAAAAGGAGGACTCATTGTGTGCCGAAATTGCACATGATTATTTTCTACAATACATCTGACATTTTCTTCACCTAAAAGAAAGGTGTGAAGTTCAGCATGACAGAAAAGTTGATGGCGCCTGCTTTTTCTGCAATAAAGTTGACAGCGAGAGGACAACATATAGACAAAAGGAAAAATAAAGGAAGAGCTGGTGAGATGTAAACTTGTTTGTTTCAATCTATTTTGTTTGCTGATATTTTCTTTTTCTGCTTTATAAATGTTAAATATTTTCCTTTCAATCCCTTCTGTTTGCCACCATTTCTTTTTTGAGTAGAAAAAACCGACAGGAAAAGATCATTTAAACCCAATGGAAGTGATTGGGGATTCTAAAATTAAAAAAAAACTGCAATAATGCTAAGAATATGGAATTTAAATATAGAGAAGAGAAGGGATTCTTGAGTTGGGCATTCATCTCACATGATTGATGGGTGTTTTAAAGTATTGTATTGCTGTTTGTTTATTTTTAAATATTGGGTTACTTTTTATGTAATAATTACATAGTGTGTTAGTGATATATTTTTGTTTATATATATGTTTAAATTTTGGTTTTAAATTTTAGTTTATTTATTTGTTCATTTGGTTCAAGTTCATGGTGCAATATTAAATTTAGTTTGATTTTGAGTATGAAATCAATCAATATAATTTTAAAATTTAAAGTTTATGTTGTCCTCTTCCAACTAACTATTGTGTGGTTTTTTGAATCACAAAACATTTCAATTTGTATTTTAGGATGTTATATAAAAACACAAACTTTTCCATACTAAAAGATTCATTTAACTCCTACTCGATACTTGTTACATTAATCAAAGACCACATATGAGCATTCACTATCACATTAACATCTCCTTACTTAGTGACATATAAGCAAATTGCATGGTTGTTTTATGTCTCCAACCATTATTTAAAAATCATTAAATTGGTTTGCTAAGGGGTTTAACTGAGGAGAACGTGGCCCTTAGTTACCAACCTTCTAAAAGGTGTTTATCAATATAATGAGTCTAATTATTGTAGATTTGTTTGTTAAAAGGTAAAGTGAACCATTTTTTGGGTCATTGAACTTACTTGGTCAATTTTATAATGGTACAAACTAGTTCGTTAAAAATTCAATTTTATGCCATGATACTATCCTATATCAAAGGAGATTTAAGTTGATTGTCTATACGAGCATTATAGAGCTAGATCTGATGTCAAAACATCATTTTGGACCATAAGTTTATAGTTGTAGTGCAATGACATCAAGTTTTAATTCAATCTATGTAACCTATTCTAGACTTGTTATTCAAAAAAGTGTGCTTGTCTATTTTTAATTTAATTTCTCAACTCATATATTCTATGATGACACTCACCCTATTGTAGGTACCCAAAACCTAATCAAATTGTCACTAGAAGGTGGAGAAGGGAGGCTGTGTTGTTGAAAGAAACTTGCACAACCTCTACAAAAGGCTTGCAAACATTTATTATACGAAAAGTTATATTTAGCTACAAGTAAAAGAAATTATGCTCTAGTTGCAACAATCAATTGCTACAAGAACAATAATCTAGGTTGTAGAAACATAAATCCTATGTTACAAGGGTTTGAAAACACTTCACCAATCACCAAATAACCCAAATACTCTCACACAAAAATAAATAATTTTTAGAGGTACAAACTCATAATAAATTTACCATTCACAAGAATAAAACACATTCTCAAAATGAAGGTAGTTTTGAAAGGTAATTTTCATTTATCTTAGAAACATGTTCATTTATACACATTTACTTTCCTTTGTAAAGACTCCAGTTTATTTTTCTCTTTATGTAGTTGGCCTACCACATATACTTATGTTTCTATTTGGGTTTCCTCTTCTCTATTTTTGGTTTTTTCTTCTTCCTTATTGTTTCCCTCTTCTTGTCTATTATTCTTCTCCTCCATTCTTGTCTATCTTTCTCCTAAAATCCCTCAAAAATATGGAAGTTTCTAAAAAATCTTTCCTAAAATAGGTGCAACACAATAAACTCCATCATAAATGCACACAACTCATTTTTTGAGTTCAAATCCCCACTCACATTTCTTCACCATTTTCCCATGCTATTGTTCATTAATGCACCGGAAAATAGGTGGTTTCTCCCCTAAATAGTCAAGAAAATTTAAATTTAAATCACAATAATAAACACGATGGTGGGTAGAAAAGAAAGTACCAAATGATGAAAAGGGATGCCCCTACATAATTCTATGGTAGATATGATTGTTAGAATTTATTTATCTATCCTAAGATATTTTGAAAATATTTATCTTTATTTCCTTTTCATTTTGGTGAACTCAACATATCCTACACCACTTTAGGTTTGTGACCTTAAGTTTTCTCTCTAATTTTTCATTTATTTTATAAATCTAATCCTTTTTTTTAGATTTACTTTGGTCCCTTTTCCTTATGTTATCTTTTATTATCCTTTATGTTTCATGTATTGTGTTTATGCCATTTTTTTTTATCAATATCATCATTTCCCTTTGAGAATAAATGCTTGTCCTAGCCCTAACATCACTCCTTGTTCAAATAATCAAGATGTTCATGTTGATTCTATGGATGATGTTCATCATGGGAGTAACGATTTTGATCATGAGGCACATGTAGGTAAACAAGAGATTGTGTCATTGCATATATTTTTTAAAGAGATTACTAATGCTACATGATCTCTTTGATTTTCTTCATAATTTTCTACTTGGAGCATCATTTGGCTGTAATATTATTCAAATAATTATGACTAGTCTTACTCATAGCTCTTTGTATAGAGTATCTCTCCCTCCTACTTAACCTTTACCTTTAAAAAGTTATTGTTGCTCCTACCTTTGAGATTCCTCATGTACCCTTTAAAATGTTACTTACTCCTCATGTTTATTGTTCTTGAATATTCTTAATAGGGATCTATCTCCCTCCTTTAATGTCATCCCCTTTCTTATCCTACTATTTTTTTAGCCATTTATACCATGTTAGTGATATTTATGCCAATAATTATGCTCATACATCTCATACTATTAGAGTCATGCTTTCATATTTGTCTTATAGTTTTCTTCTTAAACCTATATTTTCCTCTTATGTCCATCCTCTTTATTATCCATCTATTTTTTGGATACTCCCATCATCACCACTTTCCTCACCTCCACCCTTGATGCATTATTACAAAATATAGATAAACTTTAGCATAAGATTGATTTCATGGCTAATGGATAGACATCAATGAGTATACTTTTCCAGATTTTATCCCTCTTTCAATTGTGATATTGACATATTTATTACCAATTGAATTTATGACAATATGTTGCATGATAATTTATTTCCGCACACTTTTGAGGAATTATTCAATATTCAATTGTTTTCTTCTTATCACTTGGGTTCATTCATTCTTATGATTAAATTTCTTAATCATTTATAATTATTAAATGGGTCATTATATGTTAAATTTTGTATTAATTAAATTCACCATTTAATTTTTTACTCTAATATATCTAGGTTATCACTATAGCATTTTTTCTCTTATAAATTCTTATTTTCAAATTTAATATTCAACAAAAAGCTTATGCATGCTCATAATACTCTTTAAAAATGACAGTGGAAATACTGACCTAAATTATGGGACACGTTATTTTACATTTAGAGTTTGATCTAAAAGAAGTAAAAAATTAAATGTCAACTTCCGTCTTTGTAGATATTTTCTCTTTTACTTTGTAGACCATGGATAAAGCAATATAAAATATGTTAGAGTAATAAGTTATTTCACTTAATTAATTTAATCATATTGGATAATTAATTAAGTCACTTATTCCTTTAGGTTTACTCAAGCTAAACTTAGGCACATTAATAATTATTTATTAATTATTAAGTGTGCACACTAGGGTTCATTTAGGGTTTCTTGATCTCCTTCATAAGGATTGATCTCATTGTAATTACAAATTATCTTAATGCATTTTTCCTTTGAGGCTTGCACAACATTTTCTTTGGCTCTGAATATATTTTGTACGCGATAGGTTATTGCTTGTAGGTGATTCTTAGGGCTTGTGAGGTTGGGTTTCTCAACTTCTACATGGTATCAGAGCTCCAGACCTGTAGCTACATGTTCATCTTTTGAAGATATTTTCTCACAGTAATTTTTATGTCCAAGGGTTTCAAGCCAAACTATTTTTTTGTGGATTTTGGGGTAGCCTATTTTTTTGGGCATTTTTGGACAAAACGGACCTCGCCATTGAATCCACAGTGCCCAAAAATCCCTATTTTCATATAAAATTTGTCCATTTTGGACACAATCAATCAAAAAGGCAAAAAAAATTGCCCCAAGGCTGTATGGCCCTAGGGCACGCTTCACAAGGCGAGAAATTCACAAAAAATTTAAAAAATATATTAAAAAAATCATAAAAATGCTTTTGAAAAAAGCGCTCACTATTTTGAACACACCTGCCACCTCCAGATCGCCCGACGACCACCCACGAGCCACCGGATCGCCACCTCCACAACGTTGCTTCTTGATCTTAGCCTCTGCGAGCTTTTATGTGCTTAGCCTGCGGTCCTATTGTAGACCGGGAGCCCCAGTGCCTAGCCTCATCGGATGCTAGCCCCCTACAGCAGTCACATTGGTGACCAAGGGCCGCGATTAGCCCCTTATACTTCAGCCCCTTGGTCGCTCATAGGACCAGGGGCTTTGTTTTTTAGCCCCTGAGGGCTCCTGGAGGCCATATTGGCAGTTTTTGAGCAGTTTTACAAAATCGGCTATATCTTTTGCATATAGTGTTCATTTTTTGTAAACGAGATATCATTGGAAATCTGGTTCGATGCTCTATCTAGTGTTGTAGGTGTGATTTTCTGGTTTTGCATTTTATATTCTTTTTTCGGCCTCTGAAGTTAGAAGTTGTTGTTTTCACTCTATGAGGCATAACTTTTGCGTTTGGACTTCGTTTTGTGCAAAAAAATAGGCGTCGGAAAGTTGGTTCAGTGCTCTAGACAGATCTCAGACTTTATTTTCCAGAATATTTATTAGGTATCTGATATTCTTATTTGATCTCAGATTTATTTTTCTTGGTTATTTTCTTAGGAAACGTGGATTCAAGCCTGTTTTTGAGATCAAAGAGCTATCTTTTTTTATTTGAGAGTATATACTGCTGTATTCACATGGATTCACATAATATTTCACCCCTTAATTCATTCAACTACTTTGGTTGGAAAAAAAAAATGGAGATCCATTTGAAGCACAAAGGGTTATATAGGGTGACCATGGGTACAGAGGTTGAGCCTACAGGTGTTGTTGAGAAGAGACAATGGTTTAATAGGTGTGATGAGGATTTTG
Organism: Sequoiadendron giganteum; assembly: GCA_007115665.2. Lineage (NCBI taxonomy): Eukaryota > Viridiplantae > Streptophyta > Pinopsida > Cupressales > Cupressaceae > Sequoiadendron > Sequoiadendron giganteum. The sequence goes on from CM021106.1 coordinate 187,225,208, forward strand.
GGACATTATTCGTGTATGTTTCTTCAGATCTCCTCTTCTATCTGGAGTCTTGCACTACACCCAATCAGATCTGGACTACTTTTGAGTCTTTGTTTGGGAAGCAGGATACTATGAGAGGGTTTCAGTTGGAGAATGAGATTATTGGCTTAAATCCTAGGGATTTTGACAACATCCAGGAGTTCTTCACAAAACTTAAGTCTCTCATATTACAACTTTCACAGTGTAGTGTTTAGAAGGAAGACTCTTAGTTGATATTGTCCATTCTTTCTAAGCTTGGACCAGATTATTCAGTTTTTGTATCTACCTTTTATGCCACTAGGGATGCACTTGGTACTAGATTTAATGTGCCTTCTTTTGATGATTTTGCATCTTATCTCACTCGAGAGCAGGCCAAGGTGGCTAGCATGGGCAAGTTGAAGCCCTCTTCATCACAGGCACTCATTGAATCTCAGGGGCCCACAGTTCAGAAGGCTTCTAGTGGAAAGCGAAAGAAACAAAAACAAAAGGATTCCAAATCTTATGAGCAGAAAAATGAGTCCTCAGATTCATCCTCCTCTTCTAAGGGGAAATCATCTAAGAAGGAGAAGATTACATGTGCATATTGCAAGAGGGAGGGACATGGAGAACATAGTTGCTATAAGAAGAACATTGATGAGCTGAAGCATCTTCTTCAGAAACATTAGATTGATTTTCCTTCTAGGATGTCGGCATCATCTCCTTCCCCTCATTCTTTTTCTTTGGAGCAACATGGCAGGGGCACAACTGGTTTACATACTTCATCAGATATGAAGGGACATGCTCTTTGTGCTTCTTCAGGTCTTGGATCAAGGAGATGGCTTCTAGATTCAAGAGCATCTCATCATATGACATCTTCACAGTCTATGTTCACTTCCTTTGAGTCTCACACTATATCTCCCATTTTGATGGGAAACAACACATACATGAGTGTTACAAGGAAGGGGTCTATTAGTTTTGGGGACAACACTTTTCAGGATGTCTTTTGTGTTCCTCATTTTATGAACAACCTTCTTTCCATATATCGGATCACACATGGAGGCAATGGGAGATCTGTGGAGTTCACACCTGATTCAATTATCATCAGAGACTTGGAGAGTAGAGCATTTATTGCTACTGGGGTGGTGGATCACTCATCTCGGTTGTATTCCTTTGCAGATTTTGCTACTGATGGTGCTTCTATTCCTACAACTGTTCATCACACTTCTAGTGTGAATCATCATTCAGAGGAGAAATTTGGCTTCTTGAACATTGGTGTTCTCACTTCAGATCTAGTTCTTGAGCCATCCATTCCATCTTCTACACCTATTGTTGCAGTTGCTAATACTTCTATGACTACAAATGTGGTTTCTTTTGTTTCAGTGCAACATAACCTAGTTGAGTATTTATCTTTGGAGGTTTCACTTCCGTCTTCACCTACTCTGACCTCTTCATTGGTTAAGGTCACACCTGCTTCTGTGGAGAAATCTTGGGCTACACCTGCTTCACCTTCAGATATTTCATTCATCCGGCCTCTTCCCTCTCACTTCTTTTAGGAGATGCAGTTTCTTAAGTCTTTTTGGAGCTACTTCATTATGGGGGGGCTATGTGGTCTATTTCTTCCTCTCTTTTGGGGGGGTTCATTCATGTATCTTTGTGATGGATGTTGTCCTTGGGGGGTCTTATGGAGTCCTCCATCTTTCATCACTTAGTGGTTTTATGCATCCTATTTTGGGGAGGAGTTTTGTTCACATTGGGTTTTCTCCTTTACCCCGTTTAGTTTAGTTTGCATTTCATTGTACTTGGGTACCTGATCAGGCCTTATTGTCAGGACCCATCTTTGCTTTTATGCATCTTTTTCTAGTGTTTTAGCTACTCCCTAAGTTCATCTTAAGAGGGGGTGTTAGAGTAATAAGTTATTTCACTTAATTAATTTAATCATATTGGTTAATTAATTAAGTCACTTATTCCTTTAGGTTTACTTAAGCTAAACTTAGGCACATTAATAAATTATTTATTAATTATTAAGTGTGCACACTAGGGTTTCATTTAGGGTTTCTTGATCTCCTTCATAAGGATTGATCTCATTGTAATTATAGATTCTCTTAATGCATTTTTCCTTTGAGGCTTGCAAAACATCTTCTTTGGTTCTAAATATCTTTTGCATGTGATAGATTATTGATTGCAGGTGATTCTTGGGGCTTGTGAGGTTGGGTTTCTCAACTTCTACAAAGTAGTACCTTCATTGTTGCATCAATGTATTAAATATGTTCATGAGGGTAAAGTTATGAAGATTGACAGAGATTTAAACAATTATCTATGTGAATTAATTGATTTTACTTTAGATATTTTAATTAAGAAGCCTAAATAAATTCCACACGATTATAAAGATGTGGAATCTTTGTATACTTATCATAATATAAAACAATTTCCAAGGAAAATAATAAAAATAATCAATAATTTATAAAACAAACTATTCCTATAGTTATAAAATAAAGAGTTGTTTGTGCACCTCATTTTAGAAAATGTGAAGATAAATGACCTAAGGAACCTCAAGTTGCAAAATTTGTATATCTAATGTGCCTAATAGATTTACATATGTGTGATCCTTTTGGAGTTCCTTATGAGAATCCCATTACTCATGTGCTAAGATAATCCCATTACTCATTTCAAAATCCCTTGTGCCTACCACCTCTCCTCATCAACTCTACCAATCTTGGATCGAAATTGAGACCCAAGATTGAATCTCATCCATTCATTATTTCTTGGACAAAAATATATAAATTAAAAATTGCAAATGTCATCATTTGATATCACTCTTTTATGCATCCATATTCTATTCGAGTTATCATCTAAGCAATGTATTTTTTTATTGGAAAAATAGTCCATTGTGAGAATATCTATGTATGATTCTCAATCTAATATTTGTGTGATAAGAATAGTAGTGCTTTTAATTATTTTATTTTAATTCTTGTTGATTATTCTATTTTTATTACATTCACTACTAATCATAGTAGAGTCATGTTTTCTTTGTGCATGGGAGGACTGAATCCCTCTTTAGTATTTTGTATACCCTAGGTTAGAGGATAATTTTTTTTATCTATGAACAAGATGAGTGATCTATATGTACATTTGTCTATAAAAAAGATGATTAAAATATGGAGCGATAATCAATATTTTAGCTAAGGGATTTAATTTTAGAACTTTATTTTATTTGGATGCAAGGACCATCATGTGCATGTAATAGTTACGGGGTTCTTGATTTTTAGAACTAAAGGATCCTTTTTTATAAGACCATGATAAGTAGTATCAATGTATGGGTTTCATTAGTGAGAAAGTTCTATGGGCCTTAAAATCTAGAAATATAGTAGAGAGAATAATTTGTTGTTCTCTTAATTTATTAAATTTCGTTTAATTAAATACATTTCTATTAGATTTCTAGGGGTTTTAGATTTGATTTATATTTGTGTTTTTGGTCCTATTGATAGAGGGTCTATAGGAAATTCCTTGTATTATTTATATTTCATGGATTAAATCTTAAGGAAAAAGGGATGTTCTTCTTTAGGCATAATTATAAGGTCTTCTCAAAGTTCAAAGAGTTCAAATCTCTTGTTGAGAATAATCTAAAGAAAAAGATCAAGGTGTTGAGGATAAATAATGGTGGAAAGCTATGTTCACTAGAGTTCAATAGTTTTTATAAGTAACATGAGATGGTGAGGAATAAGAAAACTCCATGCATAACTCAATATAATGCAGTTACAAAAAAAATGAATAAGATATTGATGGAGAGAGATAGTAGTATGTTTAGTGCACCTAGTTTGGATTAGAGAACTTGGGTGGAAGTTGTATGCACAAATTTTATTATATGGTTAATATATCTCCTAAATTATCTCTTGTTGATAATACCTTTGAATAATATGGGAAGAAAATAAGTATTTATCGCAGCATATTAGGATTTTTAGTTGTGATTCATATGTGCATATTCTTAAGGAGAAGAGATACAAGTTATATTTTAAAGTAGAGAAGTAGATCTACATTAGGTACAATGATGATGTGAAAGGATACAAGATTTGAAATCCTCTTATTGAAAAATATAATATAAAGTCAAAATATGATCTTTAAAGAGAATATATCTTCTCCCATGCATTTATAAGTTGAAGTTAAGAAGATAATGGTTAATAAGAACCAAAGACTAAGGAGCATGCACCTAAGCTTATACTAGAGGCTTGACAAGGAATTGATAATGAGTATAGTTTGGAGAATGGGTTAGAGGATTCAAAGGAAGAAGAACAATATCATACCCCACTCATGAGGCTCAGTCTAATTGATAGACAAAGCAACATATAAAATACCTATGACCCACTTGGTTTCAATTAAATTTTTACTTTAAGTACTAGTGATGATTAGCCTAAAACTATGAAGGAGGTAACGAGTATACAAATATGGATTCCTAAAAAGGTCCATGGTTGAGGATATGGTTACACTAGAGAAAAAAAATACACAAGAATTAACTAATATTCCTAATGATAGTAAAGAAATTGGCTATAAATAGGTTTTCAAGAATATATTTAGTTCAAATAATAAGATATAAAAGTATAAAGTAATTCTAGTTCGTAAGGGATATTCCATGATAGAGGGAATTGACTTTAGTGAGATATTTTATACTAATATGAATCTTATGTCTATCATATTTTTCTATCTATTAGTAATGTTTTTGACCTTGAGGTTAAATGGTGAACAATTCGAAAAAGTTTGCTTTATAACCTAGGTCATAGAACACCATTCTTCTCTTATTGTCATTCAATATTGTCTTAGGAACCCTAATTGGATTGACTATCAACCTTAAAGATGATTCAATTATCAACAAGGAGGACCTAGGAAGGGGTTCTTTAGGATTTGAGGGGTTCACCACCAAGATAAAGCTTGTAAAAGAAAAATAAGCATTCAATTCATAAAACCTAGTTATGCAACCTAAATGATGTAAATGATGAAATTATCCAACAGATCAAGTTAGGGTGTGTGTACCAAGGAGTTCTGGAAATGTAATGAGGATTTCAAAAATGCAATTTTTTTTTCAAAATGTGATATGGAGGACTAAGATGCCCTTACTGTTGTCTTAGTCCCATTGTTGTTTTTTGAGACAGATGTAGAATCTTTAGATGCTGGAACTTGATCTCAAAGAATATCTAAAAAATACCCTTGGGAGGATTAATATTCCCTAGGTGGCGACTTAGTCCCATATGGAATTTCTAAAATCTCCAAATATGGTCCTGAGGTCCAATGTATGTACTTCCTTCTTCTCATATATCAGGTCTTGAAATTTCCAGGTCTGTCCTGTAGGTGAGTTTTTATGAAGATGACAACTTTGAAACTTTTCACTTCAAATGATCTTCAAGTCTTCAACCTAAATCTTCAATCACAAAAATTCTAGAAAGGAAAAACTTGTTGATTGTTAGTAAATGGGGGTTTGCCTTGGTCAAACCTCGTGTTGGTAATTAAACCTTGAAATGAAATGGAGGGAAATGATGAATGAACAACATGCAATGTTACAACTCACCAAACCCTTGTGAAATTTGCAAACTTGTGTGAAATTTATAGCTTGGATATAGATCTTGAATCCAATGAATGCTTGGTAGATCTTGACTTGAATCACTTGCTTGAATAAAAACCCTACATCACAAATATTAGCTCAAAAACACACATGAAGCAACAATCTCCTTGATATGATGATTGAATCTTGATGATGGCTCCAAATGCTTGACGAACTACTCTTGAATGCTCTTGTAAAATCAATTATTCTATTAGGAATGCTCTCACAAAAGACTTGGATTCTTGGATATGAAAAATGAGTGGAAAAACCTTGTATTTATAGCTATTCATGCTTAATATCCCGAAATTACACCACAACAAGTTGACACATGAAGTCATTAATTAAAGGTGGTCAAATCTCGCCAGAATTTGAAATTAAAATCTCAAAAAAAGCTTAAGGGGGATTAAGACGCCCCAGGTAGCGTCTTAGTCCCAAGTCTAAAAACTTGGGGCACAGACTCCAAAAAGGGGCCCATTTAAGGTGCCATTGAAATCAGGGTCCAAAGACCTTTGGAGGACAAAGACGCCCTAGGTGGCATCTTAGTCCTGGCCCAAAAATTAGGGACACTTAGATAGAATCACTAAATTATCATTTATCCATTGATGTTTATTGGGATTAGCCATAAAAAGATGTAGTTCATTGGGCTTGTAAATGCAAAATAGGACCAATTAAGACATAAATAAGGATTTATAAAGCAAGGCGAGCCCAAACAACTGTGAAAATGCAAGGGTATGTATTTTCCTACACTAAATTTAGCCCCCACTTTAGTGAGATGATGAACTTGCTTCAAAATCACACTGAAGTAGCCAACCATGCAATCAAGAGGGTTTCAACTGTATGAATGTTGGTAAGATAGAATGACAATAACCAAGAGGGATGATCAAGCCCCCAAGATTGAGATCCTATGGAAAACCAACATGGGCACAAAGGAACACACATGCAGATGATATATGAAGCTACAACCAAATTGAAAGCATACACCATCAAAGATAGAAAAAGGAAAAAGGAAAATGCAATGGATCAAGCTTCAACTGGCCGTCCAACATGTTGTGGACTGGGTCTAGGCTGTTTTTCCAAAAAAGGTTTACAAGTAGAATTTGTTGTCCACTATGCAAACAAAATGCATGCTCGCAAGGGCTAGTGAAGCTAGTTGTTCACTAGGTGATCCCCAAGAGGTCCATATCAAATTCATACCCCCATGACTATGATAAGGACAAAAATGCTCGCTCACAAGGGCTAGTGAAGCTAGTTGTTCACTAGGTGAGCCCCAAGGAACAATATCAAAACCATACCTCCATGACTTTAATAAGGTACAAAAATGAAATGCAAGAATAAAGAGGGATGTTCAAAGGGATTTTTCTTAGTTCATGCAAGGTCTCATCTTAGGGAACATTGTGCTTAATGTCTCCAAGAGAGGACAAGTCAATGAAATATCACACTCTCGAAGGAAATCAAACCTAATGACACCACTAAGAAAGGATGCATTACAAGAAGAAAGAAAATTGCACAATGAAACATGAGTGTCAATGCATGCCCTCACTTTAAAGTGGTTGCTAAAACCATTGTGGTGAGTAATTGCTTTAAAGTAGAAGAATAAATGAGAGCTTACGTGGAAAGCCCTATTCCAAGTCATATGTTTCCAATAAGCAACGTCATGAGAAGGGAAGGGGTTGCCCCCAAAATGCGTAACTCACTATGTCACATGCGAGCCCACTTAAGGCATGTCGTCCACATCCCAAGTTGGCTCTCATATGTACATGAAAGGTGGTCAACTAGCCAAAAGAGGGGAAAAATGACATACGAGGACAAGGCTACCTAACCCCTTGCCCCCACTTAGTGTAGGACAAGGGTGAGCCGATAAGAAACATGCTAAATTGAAAATCAGTATCAATTAGAGGAACAAGGTGCTTCAACACAAGGGAGAGAACCACACTCCTTAAGATGTTGAATTTTATCACTTAAAGCCTTACATTGATTAGTAGAATGACCATGAACTCTATGATATGCACAAAATGAATGTTTGTAGTAGAATTTATTTTGTGTTCTTGGGGGGAGGGATATCAAATGATCTTGGAGGAGTTTCAAAAAGATACTTTCTTGATCAAAAGTAGAGGATGTTTCATTATTTTGTGGCAAAGATATCTATTGCTTAGTATTAGTTGTCATACCTACACAACACTCTTTAGATTGCGAGATTTTGTTCTCTTCTTTAAAGGAAGATGTAAAATCTACAAAATTCGAATTGAAGTATTTTTGTGAGATGATGTTGACATTAAGCAAAGATTTCTTTGTTTCTTTCAAATGATAACAATCAAGACCAGTAGTGTCTATCAATTCAGGATGCACTATTGTTAAATTCGGCTTAGAGGAATCTTTTGTAAGAGTGTTGATATTGAGTGAAGGCTTGTTTATTTCTATCAAAGGACAATAACCAAGACCACTAGTCTTTTCTTGCATTTGAGGCTCTATAGGGACACATATACCTTGTTCTCTAGCACCACATCCTTTTCCATTATATCCAAGTTGTTTCATAATCTCACAAATTTTTCCATAAATATTTTTCATTTCTTTAGGATTCAATGGTTGTTGATAGTCTATACCGTTAAAATTTATCGTATAATTTGCTCTTCTTCTAAAGTGGTTGAGGTGGATGCTTTCAAAGGGTCGTCCAAATTTTGTGTTGACATTACCACTTTTTCTTTTCTTTTTTCAGAGTCTTTGTTTATGATCTTGTATTCTCCCATGAATGTTGATTTGAAACTCAATGATCCCAAATAATGTAACGATATCATTGTGAAGGGTTTAGGACATCTATCTTTTTGTTGTTCTTGCATTGGTTCTACTTGTGTAGTTGGTGTCAATGTTTTCAAAGGATTCACTTTATTTTTCTCAAGTTGTAAAACACTGTAAGGCTCATTATCAACATCTAATGTGTACACTTTGTTGTTGTAAATATACTTCATTTTACGATGAAGAGTAGAAGGTATCCCATTCATTCCATGAATCCTCGTTTTTCCTAAAAGGAGGTTATATGAAAGATCATGAGACATAACATGGATTGGTGTTTCTAATGTGGCTTTTCCAACTGTAATAGGAAAAGTGATCACACCAAGTGGTTGTTTTCCTACATTGTTGAATCCCTTAATAGATAAAGAACCGGGTTGGATTTTTGATTTATCAACACCAAGTTTATTCAAAAGGTTTGCACTACACACATTTAAGGTTGAGTCATTGTAAACAAGGGTTCGTTTTATCCTTGTGGTATTGTATTGAGCTACGATCATGAAAGCATCATATTGTTTGTGCACTTCCAAAGGAGGGAGCTCACTTTGGTGGAAAACAATGTTGGCATTTATTCCTTGAATCATGGCTGGTATGTCATTTGGTTGTGTATTAGAAGGGATAGGAACTTGTTGTAAAACACTTTGAATCATGTTATGATAATAAGGGGAGGCTTGAATAAGGTCCTGTAATGATATTTTAGCAGGAGTATTCTTAACTTTTTCGACAAGATTATACTCCTTTTCACTTTGTGAAGGAAAACGAGGGGCACTAGGCAAGATAGGATTAGGCAATGGAAAGGATGTTGAAGGTGCTTGTATTGGTTGTGGATTGTTCCTAGTGTTGTATGTATGAGCAACAATATTGTAACGTGGTTGTTGTGAAACATTGTTCTTAGGTGGTTTGAGGATAAGGACGAGTTTGTTTTGAACTTTTGGTTTGTTTGAAGGTGGGTAAAGAATTAGAGGATTCTTAGGATGTCCCACAGGGTATGTAGGAGGTCCATTAATCGAGGGGGATCTAATGGAAACTTGTGCATTCATAACCTCAATGGTTTTCGTTTGATGTATATCTAATACAGGGAAATCTAGAATCACCTTTTTATCATTATCTAAGGGAGCCAAAATGTTGTCATTTTCTTGCACCATGATATCCTCCCTAGGAGGAGGGTTGATAGGACAACTACAAACCAAATGTTCTTGAAATTCAAAGGATGGTTCTTCTAAGATGACTTCACCACAATTAGGGGTCTCATCAATGGTTGAATTGTATTGCCCATCAATGATGTCATTATCTTGTTCAGGAATGTGTTCCTCGTGACTTTCATTGGTTGTATTTTCTAACATCAAAGTATCTTCTTCACAACTAGGAGAAGAAAAAATGTGATTGTCATGATCATTTGTGATTTCATTCCTAGTGTATTCCAAAATAGGATAGGTAGGGGAAGAAACATAAAGATGGTTGTCATAGATCTTAAAGGTTTGATCATCCAACACCAACATATCTTCCTCACTTACACCACTCTTCCATTGTCATTCAGTATTGTCCTAGGAACCCTAATTGGATTGACTATCAACTTTAAATGAGTGAATTACCAACAAGGAGGACCTAAGAAGGGGTTCTTTAGGCTTTGAGGGGTTCACTACCAAGCTGAAGCTTGGAAAATAAAAATAAGCATTCAACTCACAAAACCTAGGTATGCAAGCTAAATGAAGGATGTAAATGATGAAATTATGCAACAACAAGTTAGGGTATGTGTACCTAGGAGTTCTGGAAATGTAATGAGGATTTTGAAAATGTAAAAATGTTGTCAAAATGTGTTATGGAGGACTAAGACAACCTTATTGTTGTCTTACTCCCATTGTTTTTTGAGGAAAATGTGGAATCTTCAGATGTCAGAACTGGATCTCAAAGAATCTCTGAAAAATACCCTCGGGGGGACTAAGATGCCCTAGGTGGTGACTTAGTCCTGTCTAGAATTTATGAAATCTTTGAATGTGGTCATGAGGTCCAATCTTTGCACTTCCTTCTTCTCAGATCTCAGGTCCTGAAATTTCTAGATCTAGCCTGTATTTGAGTTTCCTTGAAGATGACAACTTTGCAACTTTTCACTTCAAATGATCTTCAAGTCTTCAACCTAAATCTACAATCACAAACATGCAAGAGAGGAAAAACTTTTTGATTGTTAGTAAATGGGGGTTAGCCTTGGTCAAACTCCTTGTTGGTAATTAAACCTTGAAATGAAATGAAATGGAGGGAAATGATGAATGAAAAACATGCAATGTTACAACTCACAAAACCGTTGTTGTCAAATCTGCAAACTTATGTGAAATGGCTAGCTTGGATATCGATCTTGAATCTAATGAATGCTTGGTAGATATTGACTTGAATTGCTTGCTTGAATCAAAACCCTACATCGCAAATGTTAGTTCAAAACACACATGATGCAACAATCTCCTTCATATGATGCTTGAATCTTGATGATGGCTTGAAATGCTTGATGAATGCTCTTGTGAACTCAATTATTCTATTAGGAATGCTCTCACAAAATACCTAGATTCTTGGATATGAAAAATGAGTGGAAGAACCTTGTATTTATACCTATTCATGCTTAATATCCCGAAATTACACCACAACAAGCTGACACATGAATTCATTAATTAAAGGAGGCCAAATCTTGCCAGAATTTGAAATTAAATCCTAAAAAAAGCTTAAGGGGTACTAAGACGCCCTAGGTGGCGTCTTAGTCCAGACCCAAAAATCAAGGACACTTAGACAAAATCATTAAATTATCATTTATCCATTGATGTTTGTTGGGATTAGCCATAAAAACATGCAGTTCATTGGGATTGTGGATGCAAAATAGGACCAATTAAGACATAAATAAAGTAAGACATGCCCAAACAAGTGTGAAAATTCAAGGGTATGCATTTTCCTACACTACAAATGGATGGATGTTAAGACAAATTTCTTGTATGGGGATTTATAGGAGGAGATCTATAGGACAACATGTCAAGATGGAACCATTTTAGGTTGGTACATAAAATAATGTCTTAGTTTGGAATATATCTTAGACTTTATTTAAGCTCCAAATTTATTATAGTTCATATCCAAGTCCCTTGAGTTCAAAATTGAGTATCACAACCTTGGTCTAGTGTGTGTTACAATGATTTTAGGTCACATGAGAACGAACTAATATAATATGCATGTGGACAATTTTTCACTTTTGTCTTTTCTATATTTGAATATGTCAAGATAGTCCTTACAAACATCTTTAAGGAAATTGTTAAATTTGTAGAGTCAATTTCTTCTCAAATATTCCCCTTTGATGGACCCATAGGCGATTCACCATATAAGTCTATGCCTTGTCACTTCAATTTATAAGGTACTAATTAATACCTTTATTTCCATTATATCTCACTATATTTGATTAATAATACCAATCTCAATGTACTTTTCTAATTGTAAATATATTTTTTTGACTCCATTTACCATGCATATGAACTGCTCATTTTTTTATGACATTTTGTATACTCCTTTTTATTTTTACCATTTTTTGAATTTTATATTTTTATATCCATTTTCTATCATATATTAATTTTTTTTACTTTGAATTTAGTTTTAAGATATTATTAAAATTTATTGAGATCTATAAAATACCAACCTATTGCTAGGTAACTAATCCTCAATGTCCATTTTTGTAAGATAAAAATGCTAGTGCTTGAATAATATATCAATACAATCTATTCATGTGGAATACCCCCAATACCAAATCTTATACCTCAATTAATTTATCCCTTAAATCCATTAATAGAAAGAGGTATAACAATTTACATTTGTAGTGATTGAATTCAATCCGCTTTATGAAAAAACATGGTATGACATCCACTAGGTAGTGAATCCCCCATGGATGGACTAGACTAACTTTAGGATTATGAGTTATTAATCATATACAACATGCATATACATACAAATGGATTATATGATTTTGATTTCAATTATGACCCTTTGTCCCTTAGAAAATGAAGTGTGCTTGAGTGATTTCTCCTTGTTCTTGCACATGATTTTCCTCTGTCTTTAAGTTCACATGAAATGTTTAATTACCAAAATAAGGCAATTAGTAAAACAAACATGTGTCAAGTTGACTCACAATGGTTAGTGAAAAGGGTGAGAATTTTGTAATTTGAATTTGTATATTTGATTCAATTCCTCATGCCTTGGTATTGAACCAAATAAACTTTGATTGACATGAAATTGAAGTAGGTGGAAAAACATTTTCAAATCAAGGAGTGAATGTATGAAATAAGTAATAACATAAGTGAATAAACTGACGAATGTTTTGAATTTTGCTCAAATAAGAATGAAATAAGATCAAATGTATGATAAATATGATCTAAAAATAGAAAGTTATTAGATGATAAATCAAACTTAACATAAAAATGTTCCAATTATCAATATATAATGATATTAAGATGTTCCATCAAATCAAACCCAAAACTAAATAAAATATATTTCATTTGAAACTATTTACATCAATCAACTTAATTTTTCCATAATACTGTGGATGGATCAATCCATTTACTCCATTAGTGAGGAGCTCATCAACCACACCATTGGGATCGTTTTTAACACCTGTATAATTTTTTGTTTTCTTTTGTTTTTTCTGGGTTTAGCTGTGCCTGGATTCTCATCCTTCTACTCATCTGTGATCATGACAAGACCTTAGATATTTGAATACCCAGCTGGGCGATGAGATGGGTATTGAGAGGCACTGGGTTTGGGGTCCGCTGGTTCCCTCACCTATGCTATGTTTATCTCAAGTTGTAGCGAGGTTTAACGACATGGTATGGGGTGACGATATAAATAAAGGGCTCCACCATGTTTGTGCTTGTCATAAATGTGGAAGCAAAGGGAAGGGCAAGAGCCTCTAATCATTGCAGAAGATGGAAGGCTCGCTTTCTTCACTTGTTTGTGCACGTCTCGTCGCCGTTATTTCCTTGTCCGTCCCACCGTTTAGCTGGCATTATTGTGTTGAATGCTCGGTGTTTCTGTAGCTGATGGAGCGTAGTCGCCTCTTGTATTTTCATGGATGGAGTGACAATTAGAATAGATATGATCCTTTGGGTCAGTTTTCGCCGTTTCAGGCAGTTCAGGTGGTGGATTCCACTTCTTTTGGCAACAGTTTATTTATGATGCATAGTGTTCACTAGGAAGAAAACAAAAGCAATTAGTATAGCTATTTATTTTTTAGAGAAAGAAGCAATTTTATTAGTTAATGGTTATTAGTTGAGCAGACTTGATATATTTTACATTTCATGTCATCCATGATACCTCTGGCTGTAGTGTGAGAGTGGATTATTCCACTACTATTTCAAATCACTTTCCTATCTTTTGTTCAATTTCAGGAAATGATAATAGCATTGTGGAGTCAAATTTGTCTTATAAACTTAATATTTCTCACCTTAAAAATCTTTTTTATGTGGCTGCTCTTGTTGGAATTTGGAATTCTATTCTTAAGCCAAGTGAAGGGGAGTCTTATAGGAAGTGGTGGAATTTGGTTATTTTTCATTGTGTTGAGTTCCTTCGTGCTTTTGGTAAGATATTTGTTTGACAGTGAAAATGTAAGGAGAAATCCTTACAAGGGAAGGTTGAACATCAGAGGAAACTTCTCAATGCTAATCCTAACAAATTTTTCTTACAATCTTCTATAGCCTCTTTAGAGACTCATCATCGAAAGATTGATTCTTATATAATTGGGCTAAGGAAGGAAACAAAGGTTCTAAATACCTTTTCAAATTTCTGAACTATAAGGAGTATATTGGAGCCATTCAAGATGATTTTGGTCATGTGCATTCTAGATTAGGAGAGGTTATGGGCCTATTTCAAAAAAATTATGAGAATTTTTTCAAGAAAGATCCTCATTGGCAAGATACTCAACCAATTCTGGAAGACATGATCAAAGATATTATTCCCAAAAAGGTGGATACTGAGTATAGTAGGTTTTTGGACTGAGAACTTTCTTTGGAAGATTTACGACATGTTTTTTCTCTGTCTTCCAACAAGAGTCCTAGTATTGATGAGTTGTTAGTGGAATTACATCAAACTATGTGGCAGCACATTAAAGATGGCTTTTATCTAGTTTATTTGGAGGCCTTAGCTCAAGGTTCGTTAGGCCCTAATATCAATAAGGGTCTTATTAAAATCCCCCCGAAAGGAAAAAATGAAGACTCTATTGTTGGATGGCATCCTATAACATTGCTTAACACTTCTTACAAAATTATTGCTAAAGCTATTGCTTCTAGAATTAAACTAGTGGTGAAAGAGATTGTTAGGCTAGAAGAAACTACATTCCCTAGAGGGAAATTTATCTTAGATAACTTGATTCTTGCATGGGAAATTATTGAATGGGCTCAACAATTGGGTCAAAATTCTTTATTGGTGAAGCTATGTTTTTATAAAGCCTATGATAAAATGTGATGGAGTTTTATCCTTAAAATGATTCATTAGTTGGGTTTTGGTCCTAAGATTTGTAAACACATCCAAATGTTGTTCATGGATGCTAATGCTCAACTTGTTGTTAACAAAGAATTAGGCAAGGTTGTTAGTTATCACCCTTCCTTTATGTGCTTCTTGTTGATGCTCTTGGGTATTTGTTGCAAAATTATAATCAGATGAAATTAATGAGGGGTGTTTTGATACCTTATGATGCAATTGTACTTAACTCACATTTTGTTGATGATAGAATGTTTTTTCTTCAAAATTATGAAGAAGAGATTCATAATGTGATGGGGGTACTTGAAATATATTGTGTTGTTTTTTGTTCTAAATTAGCTCATCATAAAATTGAATTTCTTACGGTGAAGACTGGCCCCATCCTAGAGTGGATACCAAAAGAATGGGAGAAAATTAAGCATGGAGAAATTTCTTGATATTTGGGCATCCCCTTTGGGCTAGGTGTTACTCTATTTGATATGTGGAAATGGTTTCTTAACAAGTTGAAAAATAACCTTTTCTCTTGGGGGAATAAATTGTTGTCCTTCACAAGGAAGATTCAAGTTGTGAACCACATATTTTTGGCTTCACATTTGTATTACTCCTCTGTTGGATACTTTCAAGGAAGGGTTATGAGGATCTAATTAAAATTATTAAACAATTTCTTTGGTCTAATTGGAGCAGTGATCTTCTAGTTTTAAATCAACTTCTTGGTTGCACTACATCCAACCTAAATCAAGAGGTGGGTTGGGTTTGTTAGATCCCAAAACCCAAGGAGTTTGTTTGGATACTAAATGGATTGTTAGAGTAGTTGTTCGAAATGAATCTTGGAATATTTTGGTTTGTTACTGAATCATACATGATGTTGTTAAGAGGAAATGACAATCAGTTAGATGGATTGATATGATTTTGCTTGCTCTATTTTTTCAAGTCAAAGCTCCATTCCCCTTCTTGTCCATATGGAAGGCTTGACAATTGGTGTGTAAATGTTTAAATTGGGAAAGTGAATCCTTACTAACATGGGTTTAGTTTTGGCGTTTCATCCATTTTGTGGAACATAATGGTTCAATATCAAAGAAAACCTCTTGTTGCTTTTTCGAGACATTTCCTTCATCTATTAATAAAGGGATTCAAGAGTTCACAAATTTATGGGATGTTAATACATTTGATTGGGCTACATGGTATATTATTAAGAATAGACTTTGTTTAAATAATAAGCATCAAAGCTTTGTTATTTTTTTGAGAGCTTTGGTTCCCATGGATCTTGTTATAAAACTTTGTATCTCCTTGCAATGCAATGCTCTCAAAGATTGGTGGTGGTTGTCCAAAATCCAATATGGTTGTTTTCCTTTAAAGAAATCTACTTAAGTTTTCTTCCTTCTTTGTCCTTAACTTCAAGGCTAAATAAGAAATAGAAATGCAATTTCAAAGAAAATACTTAGAGAAGGTTGTGTGCACAAATTTGGAGGTCAAAAGTTGAGGCTAATGCTCAAATTTTGGCTTGAAAAGTTTTGCACTTAAAATTACCTATTGGTGATAGGTTAAGATGCGTGATGGTGCAGTTGGTTAAATGTCCTTTCTATCAATATAATGAAAACCTAAAACACATTTTTTGAGGTTGTGCCTAGGTTAAAATGAAATGGAATGTTATCTTTAAATTTCTTCCAGCTATTTTTAAGCATAAATTAAGTTGAAAAGAAGCTTTATTGGGATTTGGAATAAAAAATAATGTTATTGTTGATTCTATGAGACATACTTTTTTATTAAATATTTGGAAAAGTAGATGCTTGGTAGCTTTTTCTAAACATAATGTGCACCAAAAAGCGAAAATGCTAAAGTTTTACTCTAATGTTATCTTCTAAATTGTTGTGTTGTGTTCTCAATTGCAGAGGGTGCCCAAAGAAAAGGTGAAATTTAGCAACCACTTGGATAAGATTAAGTATCAAATGCTTGAGCTCCATGAAAAAGACTGTATGTTCCACTCAGCTATGTAATGTTTATTAAAATTCGGAGTTTAGTACTATTGATTAGTAAGGTTATTCCAATTGTAGTGAGTTCTCAATGAATAGATGACTACCTGTGTTCTCCTAGATAAGATTTATGGAAATTTATACAATTGCATAAGATGATGTAATTTGTTCTAAACATATATAATAGTTGTCAAAATTTAGAGTATGATGTGGTTATTTTTGTAGTTGTTCATTGTTGTTGTTACTTGTTCTTTGATTATAAGTTTGTGTTGTTTGGTTTGCTATCACAATATGTTTTGAGTTGTTGATTATGGCTATGCAATTTATTATTCGTGGCAGCCTTTGGTTGCTTTTTTTATGTAACATTATTGCTTGTTTCAATACAAAAATAAGTTTTTTATTATATTTTTATTATATATATATATATATATAATGTATGTTTGTTATGTTTTGGTTTTATACATACCATCATCACAAGAGACTTCCTAGTTGGAAGACTTATCTTTCATAAAATATTCAAATATATTATGAATCTTAAATAGTTGATGTATTATAACTAATTTATTGTTGTTTATGTGAAGATTTAATTTCATGTACATTATGTGTTGAATCCATTATGTTTATTATTTAATAATTTTATATTAAATAATTAGTGTGTTATTGTGCTAAGAGGTATTTTACAATATAAAAAATAGAAAAAACCAACATATTCAAAAAATAAAATTATAAAATAAATCTAAAGTAGATAAAAATTAAATAATTCTTAAGTTATTTCAAAGTAAAATAAAATAACTATTCACTAAATAAAGGCATTTTATAGTAAAATAATATATCTTAGGTGTATATAATAGGTAGTTCACTAAATAGCTCTTCACTAAATAAATAAAATAACTATTTACTAAAATAATATATTATTTTACTCCAAACAAGTCATTTAATAAAGTTTTAATGGTGAACTCCCAACATCCCCAAAAACAAATATTAGACCAAAATATCTTCTAGAGAGAAAATGGTAAGAATAGCTTACTATGATTATGGATGCAAAATTACAAGATTGAATATGTAATGTACATACATGATAACTTACTTATAAAGGAAAGTTGAAAGATAGGATTATACAAGATCATGACATGTTTCTTAATCTTGTACAATGAGACAACTACCTCAACAATATTAAATCACTTAGAACACAATCATTAAATGTCAATATATAATATCTTATGGCAACTAACAATGTTCTAGAAGGATTCCCTCATAGGACCTAAGTAAAATTAACATGTAAATATGTCCTACTAATGAACAAGTTAGGAAAAATGAAAAATGAATGACAACAAAAAGAAACAAGACACATTGCTACTTTGAAGAGAAACCTTAGCGAGTGGATATTTCTTGTCATTTACCCAATTTTCACACACATAACACCCATGTAAACATAAAAAAAAGTAAATTCATATCTAAACCCAAGCTACTCTAATCACATTAAGATATAGGCCTTCATTGAGCAATTGAAAAACAAAATCAACAACCAACATATCTCTTTCCAAAAGGATAAGCTTAGTTTGATAGATAAGGTCCATTGTAGGAAGGATGCATATGTTAGGACCTTAGATTTGTTTTGATAATTTCCATCATAGGAAAGATAATTCTATTAGGACATGAAAAGATGTTTAGATAGTGATACCGAAAGACATGCAACAAGCTATGTAAGCCAACAATTTAGCTCAATATTTGAAATGATTTTTCTCACAATTTTCATTAGAACTCAATTTTTAAAGATTTGCATATGATCTCAAGATACCAGAATCCAACCCAAAACTAAGGTCAAGGCACAAATTGCCCCTAGAAAATATATGAAAATAATAGATATGAACAACCAAGCCATGACATATAAGGAAAAGGATATGCAAATGGCTAATGATAGGTGAATGAGATGCAAATAGGGGATGAAATGGAATGAATATGCAATGATGGGACTAGTATGTACAAACTACTAGAATACCCCAAGGGTCAAGCATAAAATTGCTTAAGATGAATGTTTTTAATAGGCTCTTCCAAAGGTTAGCCTTCAAATGTAGTAAGTTTATAAGATCTAGAAGCATAACTTTCAATGATAACAAAGGGTCTTAACCAATTAGGTTGAACTTTCCTTTTTTGTCTCTATCTTGTTAATTTTATTGATTCTCTTTTAGGACCATGTCTCCAATCTCAAACCTTCAACTTTTGATCTTTTTGTTATAGCTACGAAAAAGGTGGTTTTGATAAGTTTGTAAGTGATTTAATACATTAAGATGCCTTTCATCCAATATCTCGAGCTCATACAATCTAGATACTTGATACTCTTCTTCATCAATTCCATTCTTTAAATCAACCCTTAAGGAGGGGAGCTCAACCTCAATAGATGAGATGTCTTTAGTTCCTAAGACTAGGGAATACAACGTGGATCCGATAGGTGTATGGATACTAGTGTAATAAGCCCATAAAGTAGGATTAAGCTGCATATACCAATCATGACTAGTTTCATTAATCGTTTTCTTAAGGATTTTCAATATAGTCTTGTTTAAGGCATCAACTTGATCATTACCTTATGGATAATAGGGTGGAAAAACAATTTTGAATATGGAATTAGTGATAAGGATCACAAAAATATTAATTTTTAAAAAGTTTTCCGTTTTTTATAATGATAGCATGAGGAATATAATAGCAGAAAATGATATAGTTTATGATAAATTTGACTATTTTATTTCTAGTAATATTGGATAGTGGAACGACTTCAACCAACTTCATAAATTACTCAATGGTAGTGATAATGAACTTATGACCATTGGATGAGGGGGATGGATTTTTCCTATGAGGTCAAGTCCCCATTATGAAAATTTCCAAGGATTAGTTATTGGTTGTAACTCATGGGTGGGTGCATGAATCAAGTCTCCATGTTATTGAAATTAATATTTCCTAGCAATTTTTTGTGCATATTGTTCCATAGTTGGCCAATAATATCAATTTCTTAACAATTTTTTGACAAGGGTAGGTACACTCGAATGAACCCCACAAACACCTTCATGTACCTTATCTAAGGATGTTTTAGCTTCTTTCAAGTTTAGACACCTAAGGAGGACAACATTAAGACTCCTTCAATAAAGGGTATCACCAAAGATGAGAAAACGAGAAGATCAACAAATGAATAATTTATTTTGAGCACTAGATAAGTTAGGAAAAAGGGTACTATCCCAAATATAGATATAAAAATCATGATACCAGGGAGAATTAGTATCAAAAAGCTCACACACCAGTTCAAACTTAGGAACATAAAAACTGGAATCAAAAGTTGTTCTTTAGATTGTGGTGACAGGGAAAAGAATGTACGGTTAATAAGGTACAAGTGGAATGTTATTGAAATGTATATTTATTAGGAATTTCAACCACAAAAGAAGCCTTAGATCCTTTAGTTAAAGATTGTATTTTAGCTTGAAAGGTACCTTATTAGGGGAGCTATAACCAAGCCCTTCATCATTATTTCTTCTTATAATATATATCGGATCAATGATTCCTTGTTCTTGATGGTCCCTAGGTTTGTACCTTGATAAACCATATTCTTAATTATTCAAAGGAATTTAGGATAGTTTTCTATAGGTAGAATAGGGGGATGGTATTCTCATTCTTACATAACCATGTTGAGAAATTAACTTCAATGATTTATTTTCCCAATCAACCCCAATGCAAGAATGTGGTAGATTTAGAGTTGATAACTATAGTTGATATATATTGCATAGGTTTAGTTTTACCATATGTTTTAGGTGAAAGAGGAATTTGGCACACAAATAAAGATTGTTTCATATTATATTATCCTAACCAATTATCAACTTGAACCTTGATCTCGAGAGAAGAGGTGTGTGGATCCAAAAGCGAGGATAAGGTGGATGGATCTAAGTAAGATGATGAGGATTCTAGTCAACCTTTTTCTTGAGTAACTTTTATTTAAACAAAGTTTAAAAAATTATTAGTAAATATGATGGTCTTAGGTAATATTAAACATAAGATAAAAAATCTAAATCTATTTGTCCATAAATTTAATAAAACTTTAATACCTAGAAATTGAAATTATGCAACAATAATTAATCCATCATTTATCTTATTAACAGTAATATGCATTAACCCAATAGTGTCATGGCGTGATGGTTTAGTTGTGTTTTTATTCTTGCATTAAAGGTTCAAACCCCATTGGGGTGTAATTATTGAGAATTTATATTGGGTATGACGTCCCCTATTTGTGACCTCATTGGTTCATAGCTCTGGGTCAAAAGCGTTTACCCCTCTTAATAAAAAATATTAATATGTATTAATAACTTGGTGATAAAATCATTTATAATATGTATAAGTAGTAATAATTAAATTAGTGAAATATTTAAAGCAATGATTGTAAATAAAACTTATTAACACATCTTTGTAATATCACGAAGAGGCTACTATCTGAAACTCAAAGGAATAGTTATAGGTCTAGGCTCTCCATGACAAGCAAGAACCCTCAGAGGAAACTAATTCTTACACAAAACCCAACTTGTCTCATGGCATAAATAACAGAGCCTTGGCTAGGACACTATCGGGTGTACATTGTACCCCAATTTGGATACACATTCTTTGCCCCTTCTCCAAATGCCTCAATGTCAATCAATGACCCTAACCTTCACTCTTTTGTGCCCTTTAAATTCTTGTGCTCAAAAGTGGTCAAACGCCCAAAAATGAGCAAAATGTACTCACATTTTGAAGAAATTCAAATAATGTGCTTGTGTTATGACTCAAAATTTTCAAGCCATAACATGAGTGTGTTATTTAAACAAATAATGTGCATGCATTATTATAAAAATAAAAAAGTACACGTTATTATCAAAACATAGTGTATACACATTTTTATGAAAGAAAAACATGTACACGTGTTTTTATTAAAGAAAAACACATATGTGTTTTGCTCAATAAAGTTATAAAAAGAAAAAGACTCTACTTTGCTCATCTACGACCCATATTTTCTGTAACTATTTTATTTCCCCCATCTCTGCATAACATGAACATGTTTTTTCCTTTGCAACCTTGCTTCACAATGCCATGTCGGATAAGAAGTAAGTGTTTTTTTTTGCATTTGACTTAAATTTTGTTTGCATTAGGAAAATGGACAATTTTTTATCAATTTCTTTTTTTTGAATAATACAATAGATCATGAAAACCTTGATCCATAAGAAAATTTAAATAATGAATTTCTTGAGGAAAACCTTAGGATTCCTGACCCTCCTCCTACCCTTCCAAAAAACCCTGGACAAATCCAAGAGGATTTTTTAGAACAACTAGAGAAAAAAAGAGTTGCAATTCATGAATTAGTTTCAAAAATGAGGGGTTCAATATCAAACAAGCATTACCAATCCCTTGAATCAGCATTGGAAGCCATGCTAACAAATTTTGACACTGTCACAAATCAAATAAACCAATTTGAAACTTACAAAGATTCATGTCATCAATATTATGCAACAAAATTGTCCTATGATGATGTGAAAAAAAAAGATATAAGCAAAGAAAGAATATGTCTTCTTTTTATAGATCCTAGAACCAATCAACATATTCCTCTTAATTCAAAGAGGTTTCCAATACATTGGTGTAATCATGAGGAGATAAGAAACTGGTTTTGGAATAGGTGGTGGATGGTCTTTGACCAACCTCCATGTAATAATAATAATGAGGTATCACTATATTTTCTAATAAAACTATACTATGAGTTTATCCTTCATGAAATACCCAATTACTTTGATATGAGGGTGTTTCAAGGTAGAGTTGGAGGCTCTGCTCAAAATATACTAGGAGCTTGTCGAGTAGATAACCATGCACATTGAAGAACACTAGCATAAATGTATGTTTATCATGCAATGATTCTAGTAGCCATCAAGGAGAGTATGGAGGTGCAGACTCTCCATGTAGTTGCTAGCTTCACATACATGTTATAGATCATGGTACACAAATATCCTATCCTTTTTCCTCATCGAATGATGCACCAACTCAACCATCTAGCTCTAGTGTCCCTAGCTCTCATATATGCCCAAACTATTGTAATCTATGCTTTGGGAGAGATAGTGTTGTAGAGGGTGCAGATGCTTTCACATCCCATGTGTGTTCTCATTGTCAGTATAGATTTCATGGGAGTAGCAAGGGTCATCAGGGTGGTGCATCAGATGTTGCGGTGATGATAAACGAATCGTTGAATGAGGTGTATGCTAATCAAATGTGGATATGTTGATTCGAATTTATAACACTTTATCTATTAAACACTTAAAATTATAAATGTAAATACATTTTCAATCATAGAATTGTATTAAACTAATGCAAACATTATGTATTTTAGGTTGTAATGTCGTAGTTTGGTACATCATTGATCATTTCTGCAATAACTTGTATAGTTGCATCTATATCCAAGGTAAAATTTATAAAATATATCGAAATAAAATAATACTTTCTATTAAAAATAATGTTTAATAATTTAAAATATATTTTTGTATTGAATAAGTGGGCATGGCATCACCATCTACTACACATGCTACCATGGATGGTTATGACATTGTATTTGCTCAAGTATACTATAACATATTTAAGTTTGTTTTTACAAATTTCAAATATTTTGTTTCTATATATTTGTGAACTTTTGAGTTTACTCTTTTCTTTTTTTTTAGTTGATGAATTAATTAGACACACCTCCTAGGATAAGATAAAATTTGGAAGTTGGTGTTAGTGCAGTAATTTCATCCTCCATGAGCTTAAGTCAGCTATGAGTATGAATATATGTGTTTAATAATGTTTATATTGTGTGAATTGATATTAGTAGACCTATCAAAAATAATTGATAAATATTTCTTTGTTATGTTATAAATGGATGTAAACACCCGAGAGTGAGGACAAACATCTCTTGATGATGTTGAGTGTCATAAGCAAGAAGAATCAAACTACCAATATGTTGTAAGTGTGTTTATAATATATTTATCATTTTAAATAATTTTATAGTTTTTTACTTTTTTTTAGATTGCAGGAATCAATCGGGTATCCGTCCCCCTATAAACTACAGTGTGTTTGGTAAAAAAAAATCACGTGACTAGTGCCACTGACATGACATGCCCTTCGGTACCATGGGTTTGGGGGGAGAATAGACCTCACGACCTCTTGCCTGCAACAAGATACTTTAGCCAATTGAGCTAGGTCCCCCACCCCCAAAAAATATTAAGGTTTGGGCCTTGGTTGTTAGCACTACATGCAAGAATCCCACCAATTCACCAAGGAGCATCCCCTTAATATGAGGGTAAACAACTAACTCCATTGTTGACACAGTAGAGAGAAACCCCGCGAGATTTGAACCTTGGTTGTTGGCTCTACAGGCAAGAAGCCCCACCATTTCACCAAAGGGTCATCCCCTATAGTTTTTTATTTTGGTATAGTATCTAAATTTATATTTTGTATGTGGGTATGTGCAGGATCATCATGGAAAAAACAAGATCTTCAGTGGTGATGAAAATTAAGAAAATCAAAGTTAGGCAACTTGACGTAAAAAATTGAATAAGTTATATATATTATTTCAAAAATATGTAAGAATAGAATCTGTAGAAAATTGAATTTAGTTTCTAAACTACTAGGTTTATTTTAAAAAAATAAAAATCTATTTGGTGAAATTTTGAAATTTCAATGCAATAGTACTTAAATTTTAGGGAAAAAATAAGAAGTAGGTGTCTGTCTGACCACCCTAACCACAATAAAATGATAATATTTTTTTATAATATTTTAGATATAAGTAGAGGACTCATGTTTTGATGTGATGCATATTTTTTTATAATTTTTTTCCAAGTAAATAATTAATTATGAAATTTTTATTACAACTTTTAAAAATATAAAAAACTCGTATGTCTGACCACCTTAACTTGGTCAAAACTTCATGAAATTATTATTATTTTTTAATCCTTTAGTATGTGAAGCATAGAATGTGACACATGTTTCAGATTCAAAACATATGATACCATTTAAAACCTATAAATGTTTTTCAATTAGCCTATCAATTAGGACTTTAGTCGTAATTCAAATAGAAAATGAATAATAATTATTTATTAAATTTAAAGTAAAGCATAATTTATATTGGTGGAAAATTGAGAATCTCCTTTAAAACCCCTTTTTGTTTCATCAACTTTGGGTAAAAAAAGTCGCCAACCACATGGGCCATCATATCACTTACATATCGCCACTTTTTGGCCCATCATGATCCTGCACATACCCATGTGTAGGTTGAGGTACAAAATGTTGAGGAGAATAGGAGATCAAAACGATACAAAACATCAATAGCTAGCAGCGACTTAAGTTCAATTATTCAGGCTAAAATAGGCCCAATATTTTAGGATAGTGTTCAATATTCACAGATGAACACATTTTATATGCCTATACATGGAACATAGATAAAAAATTTGGTGTGGCTATATGTATTGATGGTATTTTGTATACTGAGAGGATCAACACATCTAGGCTATTTTTCCATAACATATGTTGCTCACTTTGGGGTAGTGGAACCTCAGTTTTTCCACTAGGTGATTTATCCCAATGAAATGACAAATGAGAAAATCATATTAGCCTCTCATACCATACCGAAGTTATCCTCTTGAAAACTTCGATAAGGCACCACAATATAATGCTTTTGTAATATAATTTTTTGTTAAAGTAGATTTTTCTTTGTTCATGTAAAGGTCTTCTTCCCAGGGAGAATTGTGCCTAATGTCTCCAAGAGAGGACAAGTCAATGTGTTAGATAATCACTCATGGGATGCCTCATTCGCATCATGCCATGATAGTATATCGTACACTCTTGGACGGCATCAAACCCAATGACACCACCAAGAAGAGGACACATTAGAAGAAAAAGAAAATCATGCAATGAAATTTTGTTGAAAGATGTCATCGATGTATTCCCCCACTTTAAAGCGGTTGCTACACTATTAGTGTGAGAAATTTCTTTAAAGTAGCCAAAAAAATTTCCTAAGACATGAGAGCTTTCCTCAGAAAACCCTATGCCCAGCCATATGTTCTAAGATAAACCATGTCATGAAATAGGAAGGAAGGGTTTCCCCTACAAATACATAAGGGATCTATAGATTTGGGGTCAATATGTTTGTGCTACAATGTTGTCATAGAGCATGGAATTGTCATCATTCCCCAAATACTCATAGAACTGGAAGAATGACACAAAGAAAGCGAAAACAAAGAAAAAGACTTCTGGATCAACATGGAAGAGACCTAAATGTCTCAATGCCTTGCGTCATCCCCAAAAGGAAAACACAAGACACATGAAAAAGAAAAATATTTTGGGTCAACATGGAAGAGACATGAATTCTCGACACCTTGCATCATCCCCAAAAGGAAAACATAAGACAAATGAAATGATTATGACATATAGAAGAATGAAAGATACATATAGAGGAATTATGCACAAGAAGAGAGAGGTACATCAAATGAAACATCATGGGGAATCACATTACGCACATGCAATCACACAAAAAAACATGAAAATGAAAAACACTAGTAAGGAACATGTGAGTCAACCTAAAGTAGGTCATATGCATCCCAATCTCAGTCAATATAAATGAAAGGCAGACAACTAGCCAAAGGGACAAGAGCAAGTGTTGAGCTAGGGGAAACATCAGGTTCAACACTCTTTTTAGGAGATTTGTCATTTAAGTTCATAGAAGAAGAAAACAATGTATTCAACTCATCATGTACTTCTTCATCAATCCTTTTAATGCCAATGCCATCATCTAAATTTATCACAATAGAAGGTTGAATGACAATTTCCGTGCAATGGTATTGTTTATGTTGCGGAGAAGGTATAGGATCATCATGCTTTAATTCAGGTAAGTTTGGATTCTGATTTTCTATGTTTTTCTTATCTTCTTGAGTTTTTAATGTATGAGAAATAACACGTTGCCTACGCCTACACTCTCTAGCACTTCAATTCCTTTTCAATCTATTGTTAATTTGTGTTTAAGTAAGAGCAGGTTTGCTAATCATAGGTTCCTTCTCTTCGTTGAGAGGAATAGAAGAAACAACAGTAGGTTGTTCAACTGCTTTCTCTTTAACCTTATAAACTTGTTTGACTCTAGGAGGGACAATGGGATTGTTTGTGTTATCTCACAGTCTCTCAAGTAGGAAATTGTAGGAGGTTTGTCTATAGGTTGTTCTTGTATGTTTGGAAGTGCTTTTGGTTTGATCATTGCTTCATCAAGGATAGTTGTTTCATTTATAGGTTGAGGCATGTTTCGAAGGGATAATTATGCTATCTTCTTTGCCTTGAACTTTTGATATGATTTGAAAAAGAAATCCTCTCGAGGCTTGATAGGTTCCATAGGTTTGAGACACAATAAATCTAATGAGAAATTCCCTCAGGTTGATGCAAGATTAAATCCACTATGATGCACTATAAAGCTATCATTGCTAAATGGAAAATTTAGACATTTATGTACAACCGAAGGGACGACATGCATGGAGCGAAGCCATGGATAGCCTAGCTTCACCTGAAATTGGTTTGATTGTGAAATGATAGAGAATGATACATTCAATGTTTTTATCCCACTTTTAAAGGGAGATCTATCAAGCCTGTCATAGGGGAAAAAAATCCATTATGTTTCTTGATCCATGCTTTTGGTTTGTCATATGTATCTTGATATAGTTCATGCACATATAAGAATTATTTTGTGATCACATTCTCTCCACAAACGAGATCAATAAATATCCCATTAGCGGGCTTATCATTGAT
The DNA here is from genome assembly GCA_007115665.2 of Sequoiadendron giganteum. Taxonomy (NCBI): domain Eukaryota; kingdom Viridiplantae; phylum Streptophyta; class Pinopsida; order Cupressales; family Cupressaceae; genus Sequoiadendron; species Sequoiadendron giganteum. The sequence goes on from CM021106.1 coordinate 187,252,844, forward strand.
TCAACCAGCTATGTAAAGAGGACCATCATGTGCATGCTTAGGTATTTCATTTTGTGAGAAATCAATGTTAAGAGGCTTTTTAGTTGAGCCCTTACGAGGTCTAGCTTCGATAAATGCTACCACTTTCTTTGTTTTATGTTGTTTAATAGTATCCAGAGGAATAGCTTCCATAGGAGTTTGTATTATGTTATCATCCTCTATGTCAACATTCATCACATCATTCTGAGTTTCACTAGCTTTGACAAATAAAACAATGTGTTTAGGCATTGGATTTGTGAAGATTTGTAAATTTTGATTAGGAGGGGCTATATACTTGTTACCTTGATCATTCACGCCTCCAATTAGAAAATGATTAGAATCAATAAGGTCTTGCACAAGATGTTTAAGATGCTTACAATATTTTGTATCATACCCATTTTGTTGATGATGGTGACAGTAAGCATTTTTTTGGAAGCATTTAGGCAATGGTATATTGGGGTATCGTTCTCTAGCAAGAGGTAAGGTAAGCATTTTCTTGTCAATGAGTTGCAACATGATATTATGAAGGGTATCAGGTAAATGAGTGAACTCTCTCTCCCGCTCCTCGAAAGGAGTTGTCATCTTGATAGCCACCACTTGATTATTAGTTTGTTGACTTGTTTGAGGGGAATTTAGTTGTAAAAAGCTCTTACTCTACTTCTTGAAAGGTTGATAATTGTTTTGGGTGATGGATTCACACTTTTTCAGGATAACTAGAGGGATTTTTGACATCATGACCATCAGTCAAATTTTGATAATCATGAAGTGTTGTACATAACTGTGTGAAGGATAGAAATCTCAACATTTCAAGTTTTGTTTGGAGTTTTTCTTGTAAGTTGGCAATGAACATTCGTTGAAAGTCGGTATCAGGGATCTTAACGTTCACTTGTGAGTATAGTGTTTGGTATCTTCCTATGAAATAAATTACTTTCTCATCCTCTTTTTATTTGCATGTCATTAAATCCGCAAGGGTCATATTGGGACCCATGTGAATATGGAAATGGTTGTAAAAGGCATCAATGAGTTCATTGAATGAACCAATTGAATTGTTCAACAAAGAGGAGAACCACTCTAAAGTAGTATCCTTTAAGGATCTAGGAAATAGCTTAGCCAAAATTTTATCTTCAAAGATGAAATCACTAAACATGGCTGACAGGATCTCCTTTCCCACCATATTTCTCAAAGCGGGGGACTTCTATACCTTGTGGCATTTGTGCTCTTAATATGTTGAAGGAAAATAGAGTAGACTTGATGTATTACAAAGGTTGATTGTTGTTGTTTTGTTGTAATGTTGCCACTTGTTGTTGAAGGGATGTCATAGTTTGCAAAAGGGAATTAATGAGATGATCATTTTGGTTGTAAGGTTGAGGGGAATAAGTTGGTGTAGTGTATGTATGCAGAGGACTAGTGAATTTCAAGTTGGTGGAGTTTTTTTGTTGAGGAATTATGTATTCGAAGGCACAAAGGTGGAAGGAATTCCTATGGGAATACCTATGGAAGTGTACATAGTGCCAGTGGGTGTAAATGTTGTGGTTGGTTGAAAGGTTGATGTAGGTTGGAATGTAGTTGTAGGTTGGAATGTTTTTGTGGGTTGGAAGGTTGTTGTGGGTTGTGTACTAGTATATGTAGGGATGGACATTGGTATTGTGGAGGATAGATTTGGAATTCCACCTTGACTTAGGGTAGACTTGAACCTTGAGTGGAATTGGGAATGTTAGGGATGGTGTTGGTAACATTAAATACATTGGTTGTAGGGGGTGAAGTCATGGGTAATCAATTATGCAAACTATGCGCCATGGAGGGTTGATTCTCAACACTATCAAAAAGAGAGTCAGAAAACCCAAGATCCATAGCGAGTGATATATTATAGGATGGCATGAGCCTCGAATTGCATCTTATAATAGTATTGCGAATAGGACACCAGGTTGTAAAGCTCATGCAAGTTTTACAGGCCTAGTGTGCAAACCCTAAAATGGAAAAGAGGCAATGCAACAACCTAGAAAGAAATGCAATTTTTAGATTCTAAGTAATGCAATTGACTGATTACAAAATGCAATAGGCTAGAAATGAAATGTTTTGAATGCAATTTTGATTTTTAACAATGCACTGTAATGAAGCAATTTAGGCTAAATATAATGATTTTGATGAAACAATAAATCAAGAAACTGAAACAGGAAAGTAACAACACCAAAAAGAAGCTAAAAACTAAGATTTTAATGTCCAAAAAATGTAAATTAGTAGCTAATAGGGACTCATTCACCAGTAATGGAGAATGGTTCCTTGTTAAGTTTTTCTAAGATGTTTCAGTGGATTTCAGAGTGATTTTTAATGCTTTTTCAAATGCCAGAAGATGCATGTTTGAACTGATCAAGGACTCATTCGCCAGTAAGGGTGAATGGGTATTGGTTAGGTATTTTTTAAACTATTTTTTAATGATTTGCAAGCTTTCAATAATATCTTTCAGTTCTAGGTTTGAGGCGGTGAGTTTCAATTTCAAATTTTCCAAAATTGCAATGTGAAAATGTGATGAAAAGATGAATGCAAGGACCTATGTTGAAATGCAATTTTTTTATGATTTTCAAATGCAAATAAATGAGGTATAAATGAGATGCACAATGATTGATTTATTTTTATATTTTTCAGATTTAGAGAGGTGCAAAACAATATAAATCTAAACCCTAAATGAGATGCAAGTGTGAATGCAAATTTAAGAAACCCTAAATGAGATCTTAATTCAATGCAAATAAGATGCAAAATAATGCAAGATCCAACCCTAGGATGTAATGAAAGACTTCAAAATCATAAATTTGCAATGTTCAATATGTTGAGTTCACCAAAATGTTTAATGGAAAAATATAGGGTTTGCATCAAAGTGAATTGATCAAAATGATGAACCACTAATCTTTCCTACTAAAACATTCAATTATGAATGTCAAAATGCCAAAATAACAATAAAAAATGATACCTAACTATTATAGCAACTATGAGGGAAGTTTTTAGAGCTCAAAGAGGTGTGTACCTTGTTGCAAGAAGCCTATTTTTAGGGCACAAAGGACTCATTCGCCTTTAGTGGTGAATGGGTCCCTATTAGGGTTCCTGAAACTGAGATCTGGGTTATTTTCCTTGATGTCTGCATTCTCAAAATCTCGGTTATCAGCTCTCGAAAATTTGTACTTAATTTTGTAGCTTCAATTCTTCATTCTTACACTTTGAAGGTCAATCTTGCAACTTGACAAATTTGACAATTTTTCTCCAAACCTCTTCTCCACTTGATCTTCAACCTATAAATCTGCAAACACACACTCAAGGGAAGGAAAAAACTTCTTGATTGTTAGTGAATAGGGGTTTGACTGAGGTAATTAATCCAAATGATGAGACAATGAAATTGAAGCATGAGCATGAAATGATGAAATGTAGATACCTTGTAAGATGTCTTGGAAGATAAATTTGCAATCTAACATGTAGTGGCCATGAAGAATGTAGATCTTTGATCCTTGAATAATATTTGAACAATGCTTGCAATAAATATTTAATTCTACATCAACTTTCTTAGTTCAACAACATGTATGAAAGCACTAAACCCTAAACATGATGGAATGATCTTGAATTGTTGTAAAAAAAATTAAAATTTTTCCTTGAAATTCCTTTGAAAATGCTCTTGTAATGCTCTATAATTCTCTTGTAAAGTATTATGATGTCTCATAAAATTGCTAGAATGCTTCATAAACTTGCTAGGAGAAACAATGTGAATTAACTCCTCATTTATACTAAATTAGGAGATTAACCCTGAAATTTAAACAATTAAGGCCGACACCAGATCTGGAGAAACATTATTAAATTCTCACCACAATGAAATTTAAAAAGGGGGTGCTCATTAAGGGAGGACCCATTTTCCACCTAGGGCGAATGGATCTTGGTTCAGTTTTCTAGGACCTAACCCCGAGGGATGGAAAGATCACTAAAAACCCATTTAGAATCAACTGATAAAGGGGGGTCCTATAGAGGGAGGACCCATTCACCACCTAAGGAAAATGGGTCCTAGTACCATTTTCTAGGACCTTGAAATTGCCCAATTAATTTTTATGTAATTTGAATTATTGGTGTCATAATAGATCTTAGGGAAGTGTCATAAATAAGGTTTAAATTTGAATTAAAGGGGTTAATTAACTCCAATTAACCATAATTAATTAAAAAGACCCTAGATAAGTGTGAAAGTGTGTTACAACACTTTACAACACTATAAATATGGTAGACATTAGGTGCATTTCATTAAAAGGGGCTCATAAGGCTTAATTCATTAAATAAACCCTAGAAAAATGTGAAAGTGTGTTACAACACTCTTGCAAAGAACAATTTAAGGTACATTTTAATTAAAAAAGGATCCTAAAATGATGTGAATGTATACAACACATTACAACACTATTCCAAGATACAATTAATTCAAATTCATGTCAATTATCCAAATTAAGTGTGAAAAAAACTTACTTTTTTCGACACTACAATAATAAAATTATTCATGCTATTAACAACATATGATTCAAATTTACTCTTAAAGAAGGATATCCACATAAAACTAATCCTACAAAAGAAAACCTAATTTAATTATTCATATAAGGTTCTTAATCCTAAAATAACTCTATTATCATTTCATTTTTCATGCTCTAGTTGATGTTTAAATTGTTTCAAACTGTTAGATTTATAATCAATATCTAAGTTCCTATTGTATGTGTCTATGAACTATTTCTATAATGTATGTAACTGTCAAATTTGCTAGAGAAAGTTCAACTAATGGTTGTGGGAGTAATGCATTTTTTCTGGTAGATCTATCTTGGTGTATATATCTTTCAAGGTTTTATTATAATAACCATTTACATTTAATCATTCAATATTGGAAAAAGATTGATCTCATGTCTAGGTGAAAAGAAACTTTTCTGACAGTTTTACAATGCCTCCCAATTCCATTTCTACAGATGAGAATAACATTGTAAATTTTAGAGATAAATCTACAAAGGTCTTGATAGACTAGTCATGCTCTATTCAACTTTTGGGCTCAATTTAAATATCACCTAGTGTACCACTACTAACCCTCATGATTCCATGAAACCTTATAATGAAAAAAAAAAAAAACCTTTTGGCCAATCTTTTCCTTCGGTTCTTGATGTTTCATCCAGATAATCAAACTAGCTATCGCCAATCAAAGTTAGTATGTCGAAGAAGAGAAAATTGAACTTTATCTTTGGGTCACAACAATTGTTGCATCCAAGCATGGGATTGTCGCATATACAGTAGTTCACATGGTGAAAATGATACTCCTCTTTTAATGAGCTGAGAATACTGCAAAATCAGATTAATATGAAATTCAAAGCCATTAACTTGATTTTGGGGGTCTGCTCTGAATGCTTCTCTAAGTCTAATCACTCCATCTTTCAATTCAAGAGAACGATTGTTTAGGTCACAAAATATTACCTCAGATCTTCTCTGCCATTACTACCCTCTCCTACACTATTATTAACAATCTGATCTGCCCATGACATTTTCTTAACAGATTTATAACATCAAAATCTAGTGGTCAAGTACATTTTTACCAATTCAACTCTCCTCATATTCCTCAACTAGTGGATGGTTTACATTAAATTTTCCTTATTTTGCACACAATATAATGATCAATAGATAGTAAGAGCAATATACATGTCAAATCTACACTAAACTGTTCCTATTCGACTAGAGCTTTATGATGAATTCAAGCAAAAGAATTTGAATGAGATGGAACCGATTTTATCATAATCAGTGTATCTTTTAAAGAATTACAATTCAATTGATTTGCATCCACTATTAGTAAGCTATCAATATTTGAATAAAGGAATAGTTTCTATATTAGAGTGAAGATTAATGGAGAGACCAAAAATAACTCTAAACTTTGGATAGTGCACATTGCTCATGATAGATCTAAATGTGGCATCTACGTAAGATATTTTCAAATGCATAGCACATAATTGGAAGGATTTATATTTATATTTGGCAACCATCTTGATGTACAATACCAAATGTAAAATGAAAATCCTTGAATGCAATTGGTATGTATAAATCCATATTATGTAACCTTTCATAGCATCCTCGCTCCAGCTAACAAGACAACATAATCCTCTTAAGGCAGTTACCTCAAATGAGGTTAAACATTCTACAGATAGTAGCTTCAATCCAAATAAGGTTGCCACGATCCCTTGACTATAAATGTTCCAACTTCCAATAAAGATAGAATCCAACAAATTTACTCCTGATAGGGAATATCATGTACAGGACGAATCATTATTGAATTGTGGTGGTTCCCCCTTTTTTAAATCCTCCCTATGAGTACAATTTTTTAAGGAAATCATAATTAAATAATATGTCCTTTCAAATAAGGTTTAGTTAAGAAGGTGAAAGGACACAGTCTTTATATAACATTTGGTCAAAAATAAAGGAATCATAATTAAATGATGTGTCTTTTAAGATGGGCTGAGATGTTTTTTTTTTTTAAATAAGGTTTAGCCAAGAAGGTGAAAGGACACACCCTTTCAAATATAGTACTTGGTAAAAAAAAAAAAAAAAAGTGAATGGTAGTAGGTGTATGGTCAAGGTAAGCATAAATTAAAAAGAACAAAGTTTATGAGTTCTTTTGGTTGAGAAGTAGGAAATATTTTAGAGAGTTTAAAAAAAATATTATTTCTAGATATTTAGAATGATAAGTAGATATAAATTATAAAAATTATTTGAATATTAATAAATAAATTATAATTTTTTTTTAAAAATTATGTATGTGATTAATAGAAAGGATATTCAATATATTGTAAAATGATTTTACATATGGGTTGATTGAGTATAAAAAGTTTTCTATTATCATGTTCTATATATCTTTAAGTATAAGCTATAAGAAGACTTGTATAGTCTAATTTTGGCTCTGATACCAAATGTAGTCAACTTTTTTCCTAAGTAATCTTTATTTATCCAAAGTTAATAATTAATTAGTAAATATAATGTTCTTAGGTATGCAAGATAAAAAAATAATCTAAATATATTTGTCCATATATTTAATAAAAAATTAATACTTAGAAATTGATATTGTGCAACAATTATTAATCCATCGAACCTTATTAACATTAATATGCATCAATAAATTGATGATAAAAACATTTATAAGCAGTAATAATTAAATCAATTAAACATTTAAAGCAATGATTGAAAATAAAATGTATTAAAACATATCTATTATATCACAGAGAAGTTGTTATCCAACACTCAAAGGAATAGTTACAGGTCTAGGCTCTCCACAACAAGGAAGCACCCCTAGAGGAAACTAGTTGTTACACAGAACCCAACTTGCTTCATGGTATAAATAACATAGCTCTAGCCAAGACACTCTCGGGTGTACTTTATACCTCGAGTTGGACACACACTATGTGCCCCTTCTCCAAATGCCTCAATGCCAGCCAATAACCCTAACCTTCACTCCTTTGTGCCCTCTATATTCTTGTGTTTCTTCATCCTTGAATGTTCTCCCATTCTTGAATATTCTCCATACCCCTTTCCAAATCTCACATAAATGTTTTAATAAGCTTTAAGGGGTGGTTTTTGAACCATCACACCCTTTTAAGAAGTTTGGCTTTTGACAATTATTTAAATAAATAATTATTCTTCCCCGTTTTAAAGAGTTTTTATACATATTCATTATTAATCTTTTTTTAACCAAACGATCATAATATCCTTTATTTTCTATTTCCCTTTTAATTCTAAAGGATTTTTTCATAGAACTTTCTCTTCTCTTCTCTTGGGGAAAAAGTCACATAACAATGATAGAATTTCTTGATTGTTAGGCACTTGAGTGATTTTGTGATATTTTTCTTCCAAGTTTTTGCAATACTGAAAAAGGAAAGGATCCCTAGGAATAATGACTTTGAAACCCTCATAGGGAAATTCTAGGCATTGATGATATGTAAAGGGGATGTTTTGCAAGGCATGTATCCATTGATGACCAAGAATAATGTTATATGGGAGGTCAAGGTCCAAAACTTGACAAGTAGTATCCACTATAGTGGGGACAACTTGATAGGGAATTTTATTGCTCCTTTAGATTCACATTTAGCATCATCGTAAGCTTTTATAGTGATTTTATTTGAGAATCAATGACAGTGTCAGAGCATCCTAATTGTGTTTTACTAACTAGAAGGTACAAATTTTTAGACCTACTCCACCATCAATCATGACTTTTCGTTTGATGTTTATGAATGAATACCTCAAGGTACAAGCCCTCATTATGAGATAAATCATTGAGAGAAAGGTCATTTTCAATAAACACCAAATGATGAGGAGCTTAAATATGTCCAACCATGGCTTGAAACTAAGGAATTTCTATGTGTTTGGGTACAAAAGGCTCTTGAAAGGTCTTGTTGAGGATTTCTTCATGTGCTAGAGATATTTTAAAATCTCTAGAATGGATATTTGTGCTGATTTTTTTTAGATGATCTAGGAGGTTACAATCAAATTTTGAAGATAACACAAATTGATCCCCTTGAAAGGTTGGTTTACCCCTATATGTAGTTACTGCACATTTGGGATTTTTTTAAAGGGGTTAAGATAGAGACATGAGGAAAAGCTTCCCTAGATGAGCTATGGTGTAATCATAAGGGACAACAACATAATTGGCTCCTTTAGAAATATTATTTTGGTTTGAAGGTTCACCTTTTATATGATCAAGGATAAGATTCAAATTTGGGGTAGAAATGACTGGACAAGAGCGAGGGTCCCTTGTCTAAAATGGTGATTTCTAGAGTTTTAGAGTCTACACAAGAGCATCACAATTTGTAGGTTCTTCTATGTCAGAGCAATATTTTGAAGTTTTTAATCAACGAATAATCAATCTTACCCTAATTTGATGGAAGAAGGTGTTTGAATGCTTGATCTAGTATTTTTTGTCTTGAGGTCTCCAATATTCTTCAACCCACTTCAAACCTATAACCTACAAGGAAGAGAAGAGAGGAATAGTTGGGTCATAAAGGGGCTTACCTAAGTCAAACCATGTTTTTTTGTTTCCACCTCCACAAACGGCTATGATGATGTTGATAAAGAGGGCTTATCCTAGGTTGGGTGGAGGAAAATGGATAAAAATAAATGATAAATCACTAGGATGTAACTTACCATTCAAATTTGTATTCCTTGATGGATTGAATTTATTTGGCACATCTCGTACAAGGAGAAATTGATAGTTGTTTGAAGATCCTGTAAAACTATTTGTACTCATAACAATGACAAACATAAAACATGAATTATCTTAGTATGCATGACATGGATTTGATGATGCATTGCAAAAATGATCTTGACTGATAAAGTGATGTAGAAATTGTTGCTTAATTTTCTCATGTATTTTCCTTGATTTCCTTTTGGGATGCTCAAAAGGTATTCAAGCTACGTAGGTGTTCAAATGAAAGAAAATAATTATATTTATGAACTTCTCAACATTTTCTATATTAATTCCTTCGATAACCCAACAAATTATTTTAAATTTACAAACATATTGAGATTGAAAATAAAATATTAAATTTTGGGCCAAAATAGGGTAGACAAGGGCAAGGGTACCTTATTCTAGACCTATTTTAAATTTTTGGTGCTTGTAAAATAAATAGTTAATTTAATATCTCATAATTAATTCAATTTATCAAAGATGGTAATAAAACATATGGTTAATAAGCATAATTAGGGTCAAGCACTTAGGGAGGAGCCAAACATAGTGTGAAATTGTCAAGGGTGATAATTTATGATTCCATAGTAATAGGATATTCATAAATTTAATAATATTGTAGCAATTACAATAATATATTAAAAATTGTTGTGTAATTTTTGTAAGGTTTTGTTTCTTTATTTGAAACATCAAGTTTACTTTTTATTTATTGTAATTTATGTGCTAATTGCAATAATTCCAATAAAAAAAAGGGTTTGACTATAGCCTAAATATAGGGATCATTGAGAAATCCACAATAGTTGGCAACTAGTTGTTCAAGTCTAGTTAAACATTTGTTCATATCAAAATCTAGAATCATTAGATACATAACAAAATCTTACTCAAATACTTTCTTCAAGAAGGTCCCAAATTATCTCCTTGAAGCTTCTCATTAGAATAAATGCTCCCTTGTAAGGAAAGAACATCATATCTTTGCAATGAAATTTAAATGAATCAATAGATAGTTTTACTATTGCACCAAGCTTCCAAAACAAACACCAAATAAATTTGTATATTGATATATTCTCTATGCTCTCTAAGTTCAAAAGCAACACATGAAAATTTTGGAAAAATAAAATAGATTATAATATCTATAGTTTTTTATTATAGGAAAAAATATAATTGGTTCCACTTATATAGTTGGTTCTACTTAGATTACCAAAATAGATTACTATTATAGATTAAAATATCTATAGTTGTTTCTACTTATATTGATATTATTCTCTCCTATTCACAAAATTTTTAGTCTACTTATAAAATTTACATAGAAAATAAATATTAGTACAAAATAATATTTTTAATAAATAAGATAGTGGTGTAGGCAAGCATTAATCTATTTATAAATTTCTTAATCCATTAAGTTGTAACAAACTTCAATTTTTTAATAAGATGAGTTTGAATAGGAATATTAAAAACATGGTATCAAATCTTATAATGATCAAGAATTTAGAAAAATAATTTTACTTGATATTCAAACATTAGCACCATTCTAAGTAGGATTTCATAATTAGACATATGGACATTGAGCTAAATTTCATACAACCAATCACCAACATCTAGCTACTTAAGGGGAGTAGAGGAATAGGTAGAGGCATAATATTATTATCTAAAATAACTGGGATTGATAGAAAATACCATAAAGGTAGAATTTTGTTGTGTTTAATCTATTGGCCCATGCCCACCTAGGTCAAAAAATTAGACAAGGAGCTGCAACCAAAGGTGGAGCTAGCAATGATGGAGTTGGAGTAGGGTAGGTGGGTTATGAAGAAGCCTTTGAAAAGGGGTAATAAATTTTAAAACATCTAAGTAGTAGAATGATGTTGTAGTAAAGTTGTCATGTAAGGGATGGAGGAAGGGAGGATCCTATGGTGGATAATGAAGTTGAATCTCATGTGTATGGAAGCATAGGTGGGCATGTGGGAGTCAAATAAAGTGACAAGGTGGAATGTATAGTTGGAATAGAGAATCTCATAGCTACCCAAGGGGAGTTATATCATAATTTATATTTTTGGTGTAGTATAATACCTCATTGTACTTTGGGTTTCCACACCCCTCATCCACCTCAAAAAAGTAGTCCATACTCATGTTTCAACAAAAGTTGTTACATACTCTAATTCTCACTCTTGACATTACTACTACAACAACCACAACGCACACCCCCTTGTGCCACCATCTTCCATACATAATGAAGTTGTATATGATATGTTTAACTACTCTTCATACCCTACTTTATTTTCTTGTATCTTTACCTAAAAATACATGAGCAAGGAGAGTGTTCTTCATAGTTAATCTAAATATTTTTTAAATAAGAAGGGAATAGTTGGGAGAGCTTAGGTTTTGGGTTCCAATATAAAATTTAAATATTAGGTGATCTCACAATAGTTTTTCCCACTTTTTGATCAAAGTGGGACATTGAAATCAACTTTTTAAACTAAATTTTCACTTTCTATAACTCATAGCAACCAAACTAATAAGAATTTGAAGATAACATGAGCTACCAATTTTTTTTATTTTGTGGGTAGATTCTAATTTTTTTATTTTAATTTTAAAAAAATATTTTTGAAATATTCTACATAAGTTTGAATAACTTATCTTTTATATTTAACAATATTTTTGAAAAGTGATACTTATTCCATATCAAATAACTTATTTTTACAAAAAGATAAGATTATAAATTCTTAACATAGATTGGTAACACCAATATCTAGTGTGTAGATATTTTTAATTTTTGTTATATATTTTACTTATTTATTAATTTTTTAAGTGATATTAATTATATTTTATACATATATTTATTTCATATTGCATAATTTTTTTGTATATATACCCAAATTAAAATTTCCCTTTTTTGAATAAGAGACATAAATACTTTATGTATATGTATATGTATATGAATTGAAAATGTATATATCTATACATATACATATGAAGGACACACACTATACTGAGAGGGGGGTGAATTAGTATAGTCAAATCTATTTTAAACTCTTTAATTCGACATGAATTACCATTAACACTTCTCCAAACATGAATCTTAAATCATCAAACAACTAGTGTTAATCAAGCAACATAGATTCACACATTCACACAATGAACACCAAATATATGCAGAAACCTAGGATGGAAAAACCATAGTGAGAAAAACTACCTAGATCTACTGTCCAAATCCAACCTCTCAAAATTAATGAATAACTTACAATCATGAAGTAGACACCAACCTGTTAGAGACATCAATCCTCTATTATATTTTTAGGCACCAACCTATTGGAGGCACAAATCCCCAATACAAAGATCTGAGCACCAATTCAATAGATAAAGTATCAGTTCTATTGAATTACAAAGATATGATATACGAATCTTCAATACAGATTACACAACTTGTGTTTGATGTGATCTTCCTTCAAACTACTCTCTAACACAACATACGATCTTCTACTAATGGTGCACAATGATTCAAATGCAACTCTCATGATCACATCACTCAAATAACATTCTCACTCACACCTAAACTATGATGATTAGTGATTATGTACATCCCATTAAATTAACACTATTTCATGTCAACCAAGAAACCCTTAACACCATTTGTAATTAGCCAGGTTGGCTAAGGTGGAACTAAATTCAAATTTGATGAAGAGGGTATTCCCCTCTCTCAGTCAAACTCGCAAGCAATGCTCTGCCTCAATTTAGCACAATACATAATTGCAACTTGAAATACAATGGATTTTATTAATTACATCAAACATACTACATATGGTCTTCAAACAACCTTTCTATAGCATACAAAACCATCCTCTCTAAATTCCACGACCTTTATTCATCATTTTAATTTGTCAGCACTCAAATGCAATAGTGGCACAACCCCTTTTTTTTTTAATTTCTACAAACTTTATGAATTTATTGTATTCTTTTACTCAACTGTGCACCATTCACCATTTCTCATATTCCATGCAACATACACTCTTTTTTGTTTTATGCATTCCTTTGCATTTAAAACATCTCTATGAAACCTACCTTCATATTAAAATGCATAGCAAAACCAAACGAGATTCATTATGCAGCCCCTATCTCTCCTAGTTTTTTTACACAGTCACTTCACTCTATCACCAACTGCACATTACCATTGATTTGGTATTTTCATAGTATTCTCTCTTTGTTGTGACTGTTGGCCTTCAATTTCCTTTTTATTTTTATATTTTTCATTTAAAATATGTGTGGCCTTTTCCTTCTCCATATTTTATTTCATTTATTTGGTAATAAAAACCATTTTAATCCTCCTCAAATAATTGTCTAAATGGATAAAAATGAAAGTTCTCTGATTTGCATGAAAATTGGTAAGTAGACTCAAGATGATGTTCCCAGGTCCTCTACAAAAACAATTTTTCTCCAGCCCTCATAAATTTTAAAAATTTAAACTTCTTGTAAACTGACAACACACTTTTGGCATTAAAAAACAAATTTCCAGCATTAATTTCTCCCAAATAGTGAAAGATATAATTTTGATTATTTTTTCACATTCGACACAGTACCTCCAAGAATATCCCTACAAAAGAAATTTACTTGATTCATTATGGATTTTTCAAAACTGCCCATGGAGCCTTAAAATGGTGTTTTGGCAAAAACTTCAAATTGATAATTTGATTGCACAACACAATTTCTTATGTTGGGAAATGCCAAAATAAAGCCAAAGAAAACCAAAACTAAAATAAACAACTACAAATATTTTTGGTTGATGCAGATAACTCATTCACCCGAGATGCTCTTGCATCAAAATTGATATGAAACCTGTAGTATGTCGGTCCTAAATCAATTTTCTTACCGCCAACAATACATGATGTTGTGTGCTTCCTTCAAAGAACTTAACCTAGTCCTATTTCACCTTCACATGCTTTCTCCAATTGGCACAAGCTTCCCTTCTCTGGTCAAATAGCCATTCAACACAGACAGTATTCTACTACCTCCAACTTTTTGTCAATCAGTTAAGACTCCACCTCTCAAACTCTAAAAACTAATACAATATGAGTACAACTTTACTTTAGGTTCAAGCCATAGGGCATGACATTCAACTGTGGTAGAATACTAAGCACAACACTCACAATATATTACAATATATGAGTAGCAATCCATAGAATACTTCTGCAAACACTTCCAAACTACTTCCAAGAACATGAATAGATACAAGCATGATATTTCATAGTCTTTTTCATAGTGTAGTTCATCCTAGCACATTGTTCACAAAAGCTTTGACATGACATGATCATGACAAAAATTCCTCCTGATTTCAAAAGTTCAAACATGACAAAATTAATTAAAATTTAATTCTCACTGATCTGTTGAATTCTCACCGATTTATTGACATCACTCCTTTGACATTAGTGAGCACCTTTGACATCAATGACAACATATGTTCAACACCAATATCTAGTGTATAGATTTTTTTAATTTTTATTGAATATTTTACTTATTTATTAATTAAGTGAGATTAATTATATTTTATGCATAGAATTATTTCATATTGTATATTTTTTTGTATAATACCGAAATTAAAATTTTCCTTTTTTGAATAAGAGACATAAATACTCAATGTACATATATATGTCTATGCATACGAAAATGTATATATCTATACACATACATATACATACACACATACACATACACACACATATACATATACATATACATATACATATACATATACATATACATACACGTATAAATATACATATACACATACACATACACATATACATATACATATACATATATACATTTCTATTTTTTATGTGTGTGGAATATGGACCTTAATGTTCCATAAAAATATATGCTTACTAGAAAATAAAAATAAATATAATAATAAAGTTAAATATATTCAAAATTATATTTTTTGGAAAACTTACTCTAAGGTCTATGATCCTATAACAACCTCCTATTGTGTTGGTTGCATTTGCTACTCCAGCCCAAGTTTTGAAATAAAACAATTCCAAGGAAAATTTGAGCACCAAGGAAGAAAAGTTCATCCAAGGGCTTTTGTTCAAACAAAGGTGTTCGCCTACTTTTTACTCTTCAACCACACAAACTTATTGTATTGTCGCAGAATTGCACCTAGGGGAAATTCCACATTTTTGCATCTTGCCTAGCATTTATGACACCTTAGAAACATTAATGGTAAAATCTCTTGAGTTGGAATTTCACAATTTTGACTCCATGAGGACACATGGCGAGACGGAAGAAGCCTGACAAGGCATTTCCCGAAAATACAGGCTTTGGACGCCTGTGTGGCGTGCAGAAGTCTGCATGGCGTGCTAGCATCTCGACGGTTTTACGAGTTTGAAATGATGAATCTAGAAGCCTGACCCTAGCGACACGTGTCCAAGACATTAGGTCTCGAGTGAAACAGCTCTATGTCACCCTTGCATGCATTAACAACTCCTTTTGGCCCTCATATTGGAGTTGGAATCCATCAACTCAAGCATTCTCATCACTTGCTCTAGTCTTGGGTAAGCTTCACCCTTGGATAACATCACTCCTATTGGTGAAGCCATGCCAGACTAAGGTCCCTCTAGTAGCTACTAGCTCTCAAGCAAGCACATCATGGTGCGCCCATGTGCTCTAAAAGAGGGTCTTGACTCATGGGTAATGCTCTCTCGCCTTATCTCTTTTTCCTACTAGTTCATTTACTACTTTATGGTGTGGGATCTACTCTGAAGCGGGTTTTGATTTCACCACACACTTTGTTTACTTCCTTTACACTCTTTTCCAAACCTGGTTGTCCGTGGAGGTGGGAACACCAATATAGGGGTCTGACTGAGGCAGGCCCCTATACAGCCCCAACCTTTTCCCCCTTTATCTCTTGTGTGCAGATTAGAAACAAGAATTTGGACTAAAAGATCCAAATGCACGAAGGTAATTTTATTTCGAGCCCTTTTGTATTTTCCTTTAGCTCTTTGCTTTCTGTTGGTTATTTAGCTCATCAAGCTTTCTAATCCGAGTCAAGAAACAAGACTCTACTCCATCTACCTAAGCTCCTAAGTTCTTTGCGACTGGGGACGCCAACGAATCTTTTAGACTACAACGCGTCATGTCGGCATCCTAGAGTTGCATTGAATTCTTTTGTCTAAGAGATTCTCAGTCGGGGATAGAAACCTAGAAGTCTTGCTCTCTCGGGTCCTTAACCTATTCTCTCACTCCCCTTCATGATTCTATTGGTTCATTCGATTTGAGGTGTATAAGGGAAATTCATTCCCTAGTGATCTCTTGAGAAGATAGAGACCCGTGTGCAGTGAATCCGTCTTATATCACATTTCGATGAACCTGACATGAATTGTCAGATCTATTTTCATAATGCCTTCTAGCTATGGCGAGTTATTTTGTGAACAAGATTTTGATATGTTGGAAGATTCTCTGGATGATTTCTTAGAAGAATTTTCCCCTATCTGTAAATCTTCAAGACAAACTCCTTCCTTTCCAGCCGAGGAGTCAGTAAACGTGGTGGTATTTTATGTGGCTCCTCCAAGCCCTAAGAATCCCTTCATTTGCGTGACCTTGGCTGAACTGTTCCCTAGGAAAGACTATTCTGCCTATGGGATTTCAGGTCGTAGCGACCCATCGAACTTATATTCAAGATTTGCAAAGGCGAATGGCTCTACTCCTTATAATGTCGTAGGACACACATACCCTACAAGGAGAAATATACAGTGTTTAGAGAAACAAGATGTTGTTCCTACATCACAGCCAAATCATGTTACTGTTTCTTTACCTCTGTCTCAACTTGATCTTCCTCCAACTCCTAAACCCACGATCAAAGCACCAGGCGATTATGATCTCGTTGAGCAACTTTGTGTTACTCCGACTAAGATCTCACTATGGGATTTGCTTTAGACTGTCTTGATTTATCAATAGATGCTACAAAAGGCCTTACAAAAGATTCTCTTGCCTGCCTCAGCTAGGCCTATAGATGTTCACGTGTTGATGGCACATATTCAAGCGGATTCACCGAATATTATGTTCCACCTGCAGGAACTCCTACCTCCGGACGTGCAAAAGAAAGCAAAACCTTTGATGATCATAGTAAACATTAACAACATCGGTATTAGACGTACCCTCGTTGACACTGGTTCATCCCTCAACTTTTGTGGTATAGATCTACTACCTAGAATTAAGGTGGATTCATCTTCCTTGGCGGCTTCTTCCTATATATTCGTGGGTTTGATAACATCGGTAGCCAAGCTCTAGGTACGATAACGTTACCTTTGTAGTTGGGTCTCGTTACTTTGCCTACATTGGTTTACGTAATGCCCAGCCTGTTAATGTATAATCTCCTTCTAGGAAGACCTTGGATTCATGATATGGGTGCAGTAACTTCTACCCTACATCATTCTCTGAAATTCGTCGCTAACAATCAGGTGATTACGGTTAAAGAAGATCAGGAAGCTGTGCACCTTTGTTTGCTAGTCGTTGCCAGTCATAACTCAATCGTTTCTACCCTCAAGAATTGCATTCCTTCCTTGACCATTGATGCTATGGCTTGTTCCTCGTTGATACCTACTATGGAAGTTGTTTCATGAACAAGTATCATTCGAGATGAACTGCCTAAGATGGAAGAATGTGAACCCCCTCCATCTTCTCCTTTGTCTCCCAGGGTGAACACTCTTTTAGGTGATGATTGGGGTTCCTTAAATTTCTCTGAATTCTTCATAGAAGAATATAGGTCGAACCCCTTCGCTATGGATTTTCCAGGTTCTACTAGTAAGATACAGAGTGACCCTCCCATGGAGGAGGAGAAGTGTGATCCTGTCCAAGAAACCACTCCTCCCCTGGAGAGTGACTCTACCCATGTAAAAGAGGTTAATGCTTGCAAGTCGAGTAAGGGAAATGGGACTGCCCCGTAGAAACTTTCAATGTCCATTGGTGGAATAAAACAATGTACGTGGATTCGCCCCCTCCTAAAACTCTACAAGCTCACTATGGGTTTGGTTATAAATTTGCCTCTCGGTATGGCTATGGGGAGAAAGGCCTAGGATGTATCGAGCAAGGAATGCAAGTCCATATCCAGTTTAAGCAATGACAACAAAAACTAGGTTTGGGGTGTCCTATTGAAAAGCCTAAGCAAAAACATTGGTGGGGTGTCAACATGATTTCGGTTGAACCGTTAAACCTGGTCCATCCTAAACTAACAGAAGAAAGGGGAAAAGCCAAGAAAGTTCTTGTAGATGTCTTCTCTTCGGATGAAGCCTTGGAGGAATTTCTAGGTGCTTATTCCCTACTGCCTCCTTATCATCACAAGAAATGATTCCCATATCGCTTGCATAAACAAGCATACTTTGGAGAATCTGTTCTAAGCGTTGATGAGGAAGTTTCTCTATCTAACGTCATTGATAATGTTTCAATATCTCATTTGGAGGATCACAGTTCTCTCCTTAAAGGGGATACTATCAAAATCCCTGTTAGTACAAGATCTTCAAAAAAAATAATCAAGATAGGGAAACGTCTCTCTACTGAAGAAGCGGATGAACATTCCACTCTATTGCGTACTTATCTTGATATCTTCACTTGGATGTATGAGGACATGCTTGGTATAGATGAGTCTATAGTGGTCCATAACATCATTCTAGGTCCCGACACCAAGCCTGTTAAGCAAAATATCCGAAAGATAAATCCTAGGTCTAATGGTCAAGACCAAGATAGAGAAGCTATTGAAAGCAGGCTTTATCTGCCCCATTGACTAGTCTCCCTGGATCTCGAATATAGTAGTTGTTAGTAAGCTCGACGATCGTATTTGCATATGCATTGACTTTCGAGACCTTAACAAGGCTTCCCTTAAAGATGAATTTCCGCTACCTAATATAGATATGATTGTGGAATCGACTGCAAGCCATGCATTGCTATCTTTCATGGATGGTTTCTCGAGCTATTATAAGATCTGTATTAATCCGGATGATCAATAGAAGACAGACTTTACCACCCTGTGGGGAAATTTTTGCTATGTGGTCATGCCCTTTGGGTTAAAAAATGCAAGAGCGACTTACCAAAGAGCGATGACCTTGATATTTCATGACTTCATTCCCAAGATCTTGGAAGATTATGTCAATGAAATCTTGGCGAAGTCTATAAACCATCAAGATCATGTGATGAATGTCCGTCTTATCTTCGAAAGGCTTTGACTTTACAAGATGAGGCTCAATCCCCAGAAGTGTGTCTTTGACATTGATGCGGGCAAGCTTCTCGGTTTTATAGTCTCTTATCATGGGATCAAAGTAGACATGAATAAGATTGATGCTATTATTAACATGTCTCCTTTGAGGAACATCACTAAACTACAAATATTACAAGGGAAAATTCAGGAAATTCATAGATTCATATCTCAGTTGGCTGACCATACCCTTCCTTTCACCCGTCTCCTGAAGAAAGATGTTTGCTTTATATGGGACGAAGAATGTTAGAAATATTTTGGATCTATCAAGGCTTATTTGATGAATCCTCCTGTATTAATGTCGGTTATGAAAGATAGACCTATATTGCTTTATATCACCACCTCACCATACGCTTTGGTGGCCTTGCTGGCCCAGTATGATGATGTAGGAAGAGAGAGAGTGGTTTACTACATTAGTCGCATCCTAGTCGATTGTGAAACTCGTTATTCATCCATGGAGAGGCAATTCCTTTCTCTTGTCTTCGCTACACAGAAGCTAAGACACTATCTCCTCCATGCTGAGACTCACATCATAGTGAAAACATATCTTTTGAAACATCTATTCTCTAGCACCGACCTTGTCGGGAGATTAGCAAAGTGGGTTATGTTGTTGTCTGAGTTTGATATGAAAATTTTCACTCAAAAATTGATAAAAGGACACGTTGTTGCTGACCAATTGGCAGACGCTCCCTCGCCTCACTCCTTCCCTAGGTTGGATTTATTCCTTGATGAAAATATCTTCACAATCAACTACGACCTTGAATGGAAAATGTATTTCAACGGATCGAAGTGTCAAACTAGTTTCGAGGCAGGCGTAGTCTTGATGTCCCCCGAAGGTAAACCAGTCTCCTTATCCTTTTGATTATATTTTTTGTGTACCAATAATATCACTGAGTATGAAGTGCTTATTGTCGGGTTGTGTGTCGTGATTGCGTTAAAAATTAAACACCTTCATATACTAGGCGACTCTGAGCTTATTGTGAATCAAATCATGGGGACTTATCAAGCTAAACAAAGTAAGTTGTTCCAATATAGAGACCTCGCTTTGACCTTGCTTAATCAATTTTCCTCTTTCACAATAAACAGTATCCCTAAACGAGAAAATAGACATGTGGATTCCATGGCAAGCGCAACTTCCTTGGTACCTTCAAAAGAAGATACAAGGGACTACCACTTTGTGATATAGGTCGTGCGAACCCCGATAGTTCCCAATCAACTCACACTCGAGTCTCTGACTTGCCTCCATGCAAATTCGGGAGAGTGGTTCTCTAACATCTATAATTACTTAAGGAATAGAAATTTTCCTGAAGGTGCGACAAAAAATGATTGCATTCACATACGAAATATTTCAGCCCACTATGTCATCTTATTTGATGTTCTCTACCGTAAAGTGTATAACGGCTTGCTGTTAAGATGCCTCACTAGAGCGAAAATACCCCTTGCCCTTAAAGAAGCCCACGCGGGCTTTCGGGGTGGACATTTCGGTGGTAGATCCCTGGTGAGAAAGTTGACACATATGGGGTATTACTGGCAGACGATGGAAAAAGATTCCTTCAGTTTCGTCAAAAAATGTCTCCAATGTCAACAACATAGCCACCTTATCCACACTTCTGCTCAGGAGCTACAAAACCAAACTTCCCCTTGGCCATTCGCAAAATGAGGGTTGGATATTATTGGGAAAATATCACCTCCTTCTTCCAAAGGACATACCTTTATTATCTCTGCTACAGATTATTTCACAAAATGGGTTGAAGCAATTCCGCTCCGATCCACGAATGCTGAAACAATTTGTAACTTCCTATTGAACAACACCATTTCTCGGTTTTTATTTCCTACTACACTTGTTTCTGACAATGGTACACCATTTAAAAACAAGGAAGTAAAGCAATTCTTATAAATATTTTATATTCAACATAGATTTTCTACACCGTATTAGTTGCAATTCAATGGCCAAGTTGAAGCTTCTAACAATACGCTTGAGCTAATCCTCTGCAAGATAGTTAATAAACACGGTAAGGATTGTCAAATTCAGTTAACTTATTCTTTATGGGCCTATCTCACGAGTGTTCACACGACAACAAGAACGACGCCCTATAACCTCATGTATGCGCCAAAGCTATCATGCCTTTAGAATTGGAAATCCCATCTTTACGGGTTTCCCTTAGGGGGGTGATTGCCGATGAAACCTATCAGGTTAACCGCCTACATCAGCTTGAGATGCTCGATGAATATCATTTACAAGCCCTCGATCACCTCAAATCTTATCAGCGGTTGCTATCTAAACGATACAATCAAGGCGTGCTTCCTAGGACCTTCAAGATAGGAGACTTGGTTCTATATGAAAATCAGCAGAATGTGAACACACTACCCGACCAAAAAGGGAAATTTAGTCCTAACTGGTTCGGTCCTTACATTGTAGTTTCTATATACGGTTCAGGTGCCTATGTATTATCATCTATGGATGGAACACCTTTAAAAGAACCTATTAACATGATGCATCTTTGTCAATACTATGCATAGTGTTTGAATGTGCCATGTATGTGATGTTCTCCCTAAAGGGTAGTAATACTACATACATTAAAATCTATCCATTTTCACATTATAAGAGAATAAACATGTGCATGTGCATATAAAAATCTATCATCTATATTAGATCATCATAGAATTTGATTTACATATGGGTAAACATGTCAAACTAAATCATGATTAGCATCTAATAATAACATACATCCATGTAATAAAAACCATCCATAGCGTAAGCATATATGAAAATGGAAAAGCATGCACACATGAAAAACCAAGATACCAAAACCGATGTATATATATATGTGTCCAATGTATGAATCAAATGCCATATACATGTATCATGCCACTGCTATAAAAAAATGAGTGGTTGTTGAATATTTTTCTATACAAAAGATCTACAAGTATGCATGTATATCTACATCTGGCTGCAAAAATGATATACAAAAATGAGGATCCTGTCCCTGTGGCATGTGGCTCCCTGAGGCCTCTAGCTCTGGTGGCCACTTTGGTGCTCTAAGAGGTGGCTACATGGTGGTTTGTGATCGAGATCAGTGTGAGCACGACGTAGATAGGCCCACCCATATCCCTCTGAGCTCTACCTACAGCTAGTAGATGTCCATCCTTGCTTGTATCAGCCTCTGTAGCAGTTGCTGAACATCTACCGAGATCACAATGGTTGGCTATTCGTCGAGCTCATCAATACGACTCTGAAGGGAATCATGTGCCACCTCGGTGGCATCAACCCTCGTCACGGCCGCATCTTGCTTGGCAAGTGTCGTTCACAGATCCCTCGCCAGCTGATCTCGTTGACCCCTAGTGATAGTCAGCTCCGCAATCAGCTGCACCACCTTTGTGCGCTACTCCTCATATGCGGTTCGTAGACACACCACCAGCTCAAAAGTGGGGGCATGCCTCCCTGCTGAAATAGGTCGATACACATCTAAGACTGTCCCCTAGATCGGTACAATAGGGGCTACCTCTGAAACACACTGAGCTATGAGCCCAATCCATGCTTGTGCATCCTCTGCAACCACAAAGGAGAGAAGAGGATCAGTATCACATGGCATGTATATGTATTAAAAGTATAAGCAGAAATATAAAAAGAAGGAAAGTAACAATAATACACTATATATACCTGGATCCCCTAGCTACTAGGTGGGATCGGGGTATGGATCAACACTCGGGCTTGCACCACCGGTATCGATAGCCACCCTAAGAGATGCTAGTCTTGTTGTTGGGATGGTGGTAGCTGGCGGCATCGATGAGATAGGATTAACTAGCAGGGGAGCTGACCTCCTCCATCATTGTGGCCTCACAAGCGCTGCCTCCTCCTCCTCCCATCCTGCCTCCTCTTGTCCTGGCCCCTCCTCCTCCTCCTCCTCTGCTCTACCCTACTGGCGGGCTCTCCTCCTGCCCTGTTCTGGCTGCTGAGGCTCCTCCTCCTGTGGGCCTAGGTCTCCTCCTAGAGCCCCCTCGCCAAAGACGAGCGCAATATGATTCCTCTCCCACCATCGGGTGAAATCTGTTGCCACCCCGACATTATCCACCGCTGCCATAGCCAGTAGATCATGGTCAGGCTCATCATCATCTGAAAAGATGATGTCTGTGATGGAAGGGCGAGGGCGATCATCGACCCTCGCTGCACTACAATGTGCCCTGGTGTATGTGGGCACGTCGGGTGGTATGTTCTGCACATAGACATGCTACCGCATGACCCGACTCCAGTAGCATAGTACAATGATGTAATTGTGGTGACCAACTAAAAAATGGTCATGTTATAGGTTCCCGAAGAACCTACTATCATCCACCCACCTAATAGAAATGAGGCATCCAGCACACCTCTCCTGTGGTGATAGTATCAAACTGCAACCTCCAAAACTGTAAATCCCCAAAGTGCCACTAGCTTGTCATATCATACCAATGGGCCATCGAGACATCATACAACCATCACTGAGGGAAATCGACTATCCAGATACACATAATATGGGCGAATTCCCACACCTATAGTATTGTTCACGCTATAATGCTATGGTACTCATAGTGCATGTACTGCCTCAACTCCTAGTAGAGATGTGCTAACATGTTGCACCCCCAGGCATACACTGTTTGGTGCTCCACCATATCTCTAACAATCAAAATGAGGCCCCCATGTAGGTGTGAGCCTCGTCCGTCTATGGTGATCTAAAACACAATGGTCACCGCCATTACCCAATGTAGCAACGGCGTTGTAGTCCTCGCATGGTCATATCGATGTGCATAGATGTGACTAGTGTCATCAACACCATCAGTCCACCCTGTGAAGTAGTGAACTCTCTCACTGCGCTCCCGCACTGACCAAGTGTCATCTAGAACCACCCGTCGTCTGCAGATGGGAAGCTTGAGGATCTGATAAACATCCTCCAGTGTGATGGTCATCTCCGCACAGGGTAGATGAAAAGAGGAGGTGGTAGCATCCCACCGCTCCATCAGAGTGGTGAGCATCCCATCATGATAACGCATCTTTGGCATGGTGAACACATGCTAGAGACTGACTCGCTCTAAGTGAGTGACCTCATCTAGAGATAGCCAGTCTCTCTGCTCTTGGATGACGTAGAATGCTCACCCTCCAAGATGTTCCCGGATCTCTGGATAGTCCTGCAAAAGGTAAAAAAGGTTTTAGTCAGAAGCCTGATCATGATAGAAAACTATGCAATAAAGACACATGCGCACCGCACAGACATCTGCGTGACATGCTTATGTCCTAGATCCACCACTATCACTCGGAGGATGCCAACGCAGAACTGGGACGACAAATTGGTTCCCAGACGAAAGTGCGAAAAGAGGACGTAGGCACACATTTTGGATGCCTGTGCACCTCGAGGCATAAAAATCTAAAAAATGAGCTAAAAAGACACGTATATCGAGGCTAAGAAGCCTACCTGATCGACCTCGCAATCCATGACGATGTCATCATGGAGCTGCTCTAGCCTCGACACCTCGTACTCTCTCATGTTCAAAATTTTTTTGACTTTTCTCTCACAAAAGTCAACAATCTGCTCGTAGTGAATAGTGAAAATGACCCTTCTAGGGGCCCACCTCAGTATATATAGGCCCCCTGGGGCCCATTTTTCCTGGAGCTAGTGGCCCCCCCCGGTTTCTCCTAACTTCACCCCACCATGCTGGGGGAAAACTTAAGAGGGGGCATATGGCTACATCTTGATCATCTTTTTTTTTCTTCCGAAACGACGACTTTTTCTTGATCATTCTTCTATCCTTGGTAGTTTCTTCCATTTTTTTCGAAACTGACTCAAAATTTTAGTTTTGCAAGATACAGTTTTGAATAGTTTTTCGTGACCTTGTTGTTGCTAATTGTTGAGCTCGGAAGCTCGGGGAATCCTCAATACTGTTTGGCTCAACCTCGACAACCTTTGTGGTCCTTCTCTCTAGCACGCACTTCCGTAAAATTTAGAAGTGAAGTGAAATTTTTCTTCTCTACTTTAGTAAGGCTGATTTTGTCCAAAATTGAGCCTACTAAAGTGGGGGAAAAATGTAATGTCGCAGAATTGCACCTAGGGGCAATTCTATATTTTTGCATCTTGCCTAGCATTTATGACACCTTAGGAACATTAATGGTAATATCTCATGAGTCAAAATTTCATGATCCTAACTCCATGAGGACACATGGCAAGACGGTAGATGCCTAACAAGGCGTTTCCCAAAAATACAGGCTCTAAACGCCTACGCAGCGCATGGATGTCTACACGACATGCTAGCGTCCTGGCGGTTTTCTAAGTTTGAAATGATGAATCTAGAAGCCTGACCCTAGCGACACATGTTTTGGACATTAGGTCTTGAGTGAAACAGCTTTGTGCCGCCCTTGCATGCATTAAAAGCTCCTTTTGGCCCTCATATTGGGGTTGGAAGCCATCAACTAAAGTATTCTCACCACTTGCTCTAGTCTTGGGTAAGCTTCACCCTTGGATAGCAACACTCTTATTGGCGAAGCCATGCTGGACTAAGGTCCCTCTATCAGCTACCAACTCTCAAGCAAGCACACCACGGTGCGCCCGTGTGCTCCGAAAGAGGGTCTTGACTCGTGGGTAATGCTCTCTCTCCTTATCTCTTTTTCCTACTAGTTCATTTACTACTTTGTGGTGCAGGCTCGACTCCGAAGTGGGTTTTGTTTTCACCACACACTTTGTTTACTTCCTTTACACTCTTTTCCAAACTTGGTTGTCCGTGGAGGTGGGAACACCAATACAGGCGTCTAACTAAGGCAGGCCCCTATACAACCTCAACCTTTTCTCCCTTTATCTCTTGTGTGTAGGTTAGAAATGGGAATTTGAACTAAAAGATCCGAACACACGAAGGTAATCTTATTTCGAGCCCTTTTGTATTTTCCTTTAGCTCTTTTCTTTTTGTTGGTTATTTGGCTCATCAAGCTTTCTGATCTCAGTCAAGAAATAAGACTCTATTCTATTTGCTTGAGCTCCTAAGTTCTTTGCGACTTGGGATGCCAACGCATCTTTTAGACTACAGGGTGTCGCGCTGGCGTCCTAGAGTTGCGCTGACGTCTTTTGGTTGAGAGCTACTTAGTTGAGGATAGAAACCTATAAATCTTGCTCTCTTGGGTCCTAAACCTATTCTCTCACTCCCCTTCACGATTCTATTGGTCTGTTCGATTTGAGGTGTATAAGGGCAGTTCATTCCCTGGTGATCTCTTGAGAAGATAGAGACCCGTGTGCAGTGAATCCCTCTTATATCACACTTATATTGCTCCACAAGTGGGACCCAATATTGTGGTTCTACACAAGTCCAACATTATATTTTGTTTGACTATTATTTATTATTAATAGTTCATCAAACTTATTAAAATTTGAAATATTTTTCTTTTAATTAAGGTTTAAAAATGAAATGTGTGATCTAATGTTTTAGTAACCCCCAAATATAAGTGGAAGTATATGGTCATTCATGTATAAATAGAAATTTCATTACAGTTTTTTGGGCATAATGCAATATTGGGGCTCTCTTGTAACAAAACATCAAAAGTAGCTAGATATTTTTTCTTTCATATAAACAAATATTACGTTAATGTGCAAAACATGCAAGTAATATCAAATAATAAATTGGAGAAAGTGGATGGTGAGGATGGAAAAGGGCACTTGGAAACACCTTAGAGGGGTGGAAAAGTCATTTGACCCTTGTTACATGGAACCAAGGGCCATGTCATGTGTACAAGGGGTCGTGTCTTGTATAAAAAGGTTATACCTATGTACACATTTGGGGATGTGCATGGTTTAATGGAGGTTAAAGTGAGAGGCTAGTGAGTTAATTAAAAAAGTTGATGGGAAAAGAAAATTAAATAAATAGGTATATTTATTTAATTTTTTGAAAGCTGATGGAGAACTTAGGTAAATAAATATTTAAATTTATTTATCTATGATGAACTATAGAAAAAAATTGACTAACGATTATAGGCTACCATAAGGTCACATGAATAGTTCAATGAATATTGAATAAATAATGATTTTATTAATTAAATATTAAAGTAATGAAAAAGAAATAATTATTTAGATAAATAGAGATTTATTCAATCAATTATAAAAGAAATGGTTTAGCTATTTAGTGATTGATGATATGTCAATTTCAAATATTTAGAATATACTTTAATTCTAGATTTAATATATAACATTTTCACCAAAACAAGTAAATAACACGATTTAAAATTTACTTTTTTAAAAAAATTATTGTTTTAAATAATATGTAATTTGAATTTTATATAAATTAAACCAATGATAATTTGCATTAAAAATATTTATTATTAAAATAAACTTTACTAGATTATAAATACCTTTATACATACTTTATTTATCTACATAAGCTTACTTTCTAACTTTAATTATATAAAAGATATCAGATTTTCACAATCCATACTATAAATCAGTATTGCTTCTGGATTCAATTGTGTTTGTATTTTTGCATCAACATTTCGGATCACACTCCTCTCTACTTTCCTATGGATCAAAGAGTGTGATCCGAAACGTTGATGCAAAAATACAAACACTATTGAATCCAGAAGCAATACTGATTTTTAATTATATATGCATAATCCAAATACATTTCTAGTCTGAATACATGCTTCATAAAAAAAATCTTTTAACCAAATCATTTTTTAATAGCATAAGAATAGATACACAACCATTTATTAAACACCATATCATATTAAGCTTAGTAAATATTACAGAATACAAGATCAGTCAAAAGACTACATACAACGAACACATACAACCACAGATGGCATCGTTATTGATCTCCATGACAACTTTTGTCTGCAGAATGCTTGACGATGATGGTCTTGGTTCTATGGTTCACCCATATTACTGCATAAACATAACAAATAATTATATAGCTAGCCACCCTCGCTGGAACGTGTAGAATCATGCCAATCATAGCTTTTGCAAAAGAATCAGCAGGCAAAATCCCAGCAGATAAGATGAATAGCAGTGAACCCCTCCACCCAGTTGCTACAAAAGAATGGCCTTGTGTAACAGCTTTCAAAGTAGCCCTTGCTACATCCCTTGAATTTTCTGCTCTCCTCCTGCTATAAAATGTGACTTTTCTGGCCACCTCTGCCAATACTGGATCAACGATACTATCTGCAAAGGCAATAGAATTGACAAAAAGTATGATCAGAAGACCTAAAATGTTACGAACATGTTTCATAAATGCTTTGGTCTAGCCATAACGTGGAGCATTTACTGTTACAATGTTTTCTGTTCATGGTAAGGTGATGTGTAAAGTAAGGTTTTAAAAAATCGAGGTTTAATTTAATATAAAGAAGAAAAAGATATTCTTTCAAAAATATAATACCCACCTTCCATTTGCGTTAGCATGGAGGTTTCTACAAATCCTGGACATACAAAACTAACTGCAATTTTGTAAGGTAGGAGCTCAAGTCTCAGGTTCTCTGCAAGCCCTCTGAGTGCATACTTTGTAGCAGTGTAAACCCCACCACCATATGCAGGGTACTGCATCGTACATAATAATAAGTCCATAAAATATTTAGATCAATGTGAGAACAAAAATTAAGAATCAAGTATCAAGGACTATATAATGAATCCATACATCCACCAAATAATACATTACTTGGTTTAGTATGTTTTTAAACCAAAATAATCATGTCGATTCAAGAACCAATCTGACCTACATAGTCATCTTACTATCCTAGTTTTAATTAACAGTCATGGCGTGTATATGTGAGTTATTGTTTTTACCATTGAAGCAAGAGAACCCATTAAGACAAGTGCAGAGGGATGCCTATAACTTATCTCCTTCATCAAAGGCAGAGCCGCCCTCAATGTGTAGAGTGTCCCATTAAGGTTTGTACCAACTATACTATCAATGCTTTCAATTGAAACTTTGTCCATATATGAAGCGGCACCTAGTCCAGCATTGCAAAGAATCACATCGAAAGGCCTCCATTGGAAGGATTCATTTATGGCTGCAGAAATGGCTTCATAATTTCTTACATCTGCAGCCTGAGGAAAACAAAAAATATATATGAATCTGCCATAGAGAATAGTTCATACCGTGGATTGATTATAATATAGTAATTTTTGAAAGAATTGTAGTGTTTGTAATATTCCATTCCCAGCATACCTTGATGTTGATCCTGTTCTTGTCACATTGAAGCTCCCGAAGGATTTCTTGGGCAGCTCCCTGGAGTTTGGCTAGATTTCTTGCTATCAATGTTACATAAGCACCTTGGGCAAGAGCTTCCTTGGCAATGGCAAGGCCAATCCCACTTGATCCTCCTGTTATAAGGACATGCTTCTCTTTCAAACATGGAATACGGGAGTATGGTTTCCATAGAAGCAAGAGAGAGTATGTGAAGATAATGGATGCTACAGGCATGGCCCCAATCAATTGCAGAATGTCTGCCATTTCTACTTCTCTAGCACAATGGATTGGCAGACGGTGTAATATGGAAAGCCTATGATCGAATGGACTCCATAAAATATATGATAGAATGTCCTGATAGTTAAAAGAAATAGTCCCATTGGGCATTAATGGGCCAAATAAAAACCCAAGTTGTTTTTCATGGGAGGTTGTTAATCTAACAATCGAGCAACAATCGAGCAGTAACCAACAACCTGAAAGCCGTCCAATGCCTTCAATGTTCTATAAAAAAGAGGACCTATAAAGTAGAATTAGTGGGGTTACATTCACGAGTCATTATGTGCTACTACTATTTAGGTGAATGAAAGAGATTTGTGGTTTCATTTACAATTACTATTAAAAAGTAACTTAGTTCTCTAACACAACGGATTAACAAGTGGTGCGATATTGGAAAGTTTATGATTGAATGGAATCAATGAAATATATGACAAAAAGTTTTGAGGGTTAAAGCAATGGTTCCATTGGAAATTAATGGGTCAAATAAAATTCATTCTCTAGTGAAAGGTAGTTCATTCAATGTCTTTAGTGTTCTATTCAAGATAGATAGCTAATATACCAACCTAACACATCATAACATGAAGTACCTTTGTTTTCAAATATCTCTTCATATCTTAAACATCTTTTTCTTATTTATATTTGTAAACTTTTTGTACACTATTTTCCAATTTACAATTTATATGGCTACCATACTTAGGTCTTGTAATGACTTTAACCTCAAGAGAGTAGTTCTTTAAGGTTAAAGAGGGTTAGCACGATTAGTTGGGTTGTATTCATGAATCATTATGTGGTCTATCATTTAGGTGAAATGAAAGAGATTTGTTATTTCACTTACAATCAGTATGCAAAAAGTAACTTTTTGGTCATACAACATGACAAATAGTATAAAATATAAAACTAATAATTTTTAACTCTTGTAAATTAAACATATTGAGCTAGAGAAATATTTGTCAAACACCCCACATAATATATTTTATACTAGAATTAGTGAGACCCCAAATGTTCCATAAATTAAAATTCATGAAAGGTGAGAGTCAAGCTCATTAAGGATTCAATTGTTTTATTATTATTAGTTTATATTGAAACAATGCAAAGAATAGAATATGCATAGAAGGAGAGTAGTCAATAGACTGCCAAGAAAAACAAAATCCATAACATTGAAGGCTGCCAAAGCAAAACAACAAGCCCCCAAATAGTTAGCCCTTAGCAAGACCAAAACAAGGCTTGCAACCAACCAAAATGACATTGAAATGATCTAATAAAATTTGAGCAATGTGAAACTAAGAAGCAATATTGAATTATAAATTTAAAGAGGCTTTGCACGTGTGTAGAGTAGAGGCAATCACCTTTATCAAGCTAGAGAATTTGAAGTTTATTTATTTCCAATAGATTTTTATTCTTAATATGCTCTTTGGTGACCCCTTGCAACTAAAAACAAAGAAAGATAATTTGGAACAAGATGTCAAAGTAAAAATTTATCATTTTTTCTTCAAGTGAATAAAATGATCTGAGAAATCAATATGGAATAAAGAGGGCTAGAGGTGCGTCGGTTATGCAGGCCCACAACCATTAGTGTTGCGACTTGCATGAGGATTTTCTCCCTGTGCATGCGTGCCTAGGGTCGTTGGTTGGAGTGCAAGGTGATGATCTTCGTGCAAGATGGCTTCTTTTTGTGGTGGGGTTGTGGAAGTCACTCTTTATTTATTCTTTTCTTTGTTGGTGCGATTTGAGGGTGGGGTGTTTGAAGTGTTGGGGGGTGAAGGTTTTTGGCTGCCAACCGGGGTTGTGGCCAGCTTATTTCTTGTTGCTGGTACATATTGTTTTTGTCGTCTTTTAAATTTATTTGTGCTTGGTGTTTGAAGTGTAGGCTTTAGTTTTTGAGTGGTATTTCAGTGGTGGGGTTTTTGTGTGTTTTATTTTCCTAGTAATGGCTCTGGGGAAGACATCAGGGATAAAATCTTCTATGGATTTTCGTGTTGCATTTGTGGCTTCTTCTCCAAATCATCCAGCGAGGGTTTTTGATAATAATTTGTTTTCAAATGAATTGGGCAATGGAGGATTTGTGTCATCTAGAGGTTCTCGTATCTTGAAGATAAATGGATGCTTGAGGCGTACCAAAGATATGTCGATGTTGGTCATTCAACTTGAATCAATTGCGGAAGATATCGAGTATTTCTCGAAACATGCTCTTCTCTGCAAATTTTTGGGAATGAAGGTTTCACTTCAATTTTTGGAATCGTGGGCTTATTGTACTTGGTCCTCGAAGGATGAGATGGAAATAATGTTATTAGCAAACAGTTACTCCATGGTGACATTTAATTGCATGGTAGATCGCAATTGAGTGTTTGAAGGTGGGCCTTATTTCCACAACCAGGTTGGTTTATTTATTAAACCCTGGCATGTGAGTTTTGATCCTTCAGAGGAGCTTCCAAATTGAGTTTTGTTGTGGGTTCGTCTCCCCAGATTTCCAGTTGAATATTGGCACAATGACATTTTGCATCGAGTTGCTTCACTGCTGGGGAAACCGGTGGGTCCTTCTCAACAAACTTTGGATAAAAAAGTAATGACTTTTTCTTGTATTTGTGTTGAAATGGATTTAAATAACCCTCTTCCAGATTATTTGGAAATTCATATGGTTTCATGCTTGTGGGTGCAATAACTTGATTATGAGACATTGCCCTTTCGGTGTCATCTGTATCATGAGTATGGCCATCTATAGAGGAAATGCCCAAAGTATGTCTTTTGGGTCCCAGGCTACTAAACCTCCTCGCAATCCTCCTAAGGTTGACAAAGGCAAGGACCCTGTTCCTGGTAAGGTTGTTGGTGCAAAGGGTTTTATTCCTACTAAGGCACGTAATAGGAACCGAGGTCAAAAGAGGACACTTAAGGAGCACCAAGCAGGAGATACCTTTAATAGATTTGAGGTTCTGGATGAGCTTAGTCAACAGGAAGTGAATCCTAGAATGTTGTTTTTGGATCAAGGTGGTTCATGGGTATGTGCAGGATCATGATGGGCCAAAAAGTGGCAATATCTAAGTGATATGATGACCCATTGTGGCTGACGACTTTTTTTTTACCCAAAATTGATAAAACGAAAAACATTTTTAAAGGAGATTCTTAGTTTTCCACCAATATAAATTGTGCTTTACTTTGAATTTAATAAATTATTATTATTCATATTCTATTTGAGTTACGACTAAAGTCCTGATTGATAGGTTGATTGAAAAACATCTATAACTTTCAAATGATATCACATTTTTTGAATCCGAAACATGTGTCACATTATATGCTTTGCATAATATAGGATTAAAAAAAAATGAATTTCATGAAGTTTTGACCAAGTTAAGGTGGTTAGACATATGAGTTTTTATATATATTTTTTAAATTTAATAAAAAATTCATAATTAATTATTTACTTGGAAAAAAATTACAAACAAATATGCATCACATTGAGACATGAGTCCCCTACTTATATCTAAAATCTTATAAAAAATATTATCATTTTATTGTGGTTAGGGTGGTCAGACAGACACCTACTTCTTATTTTTTCCCTGAAATTTAAGTACTACTGCATTGAAATTCAAATTTTCACCAAATAGATTTTTTTTTTTAAGTAAACCAGTAGTTTAGAAACTAAATTCAATTTTCTATAGATTCTATTCTTACATATTTTTGAAATAATATAAATAACTTATTCAAATTTTTATGTCAAGTTACCTAGCTCTGATTTTCTGAATTTTATTGCCACTTAAGGGCCTATTTTTTCCATGATGATCCTACACATACCCTCATAAGGGTTTCAGGAAGGAATTATTCTAAATTTCAACTAGACTTCTCGAGAGATTGGGGCTTTGCAAATGGAAACGAATCTAAGTTTGATGGTTCATGGGGGATCTGAGCCTCTTGTGGATACAAATATGGGGGAGGGAGAGATCTCTACTTGAGTGGTGAAAGTGGGGCCAGAATCGGTAAAAGGCAATTTAAGGCTTCTCCTTCGTTGGGAATTCTTCAGAAAGACCAAAAGAAAGGAGTTTCTGATAAGTCTTCTAAAGTTGGGAGAAAGGAGGATTTGAAGAAAATAAAGTTGATGGGGGAGACTTTGGTGGAGTCTGGGTCTATCAAAACCCTGGATTCTCATTTTTCTAACCCTCCAAAATGATTGTCCTCTCCTGGAATGTAAGGGGCTTGAACAGTGGCCCTCGATAAAAACTTGTTCATGATTTGTTGAGAATTCATTCTCCTGATGTTCTTTTTTTACAAGAGACTAATTTAACAGTTGAAGGTATGATTGGTTTTTTGCCTAAGTTGTGGGGGCGGGGCAACTGCCAGTGTATTGGGGCTCATGGTAATGCAGAGGGGTGGCTTCTGTGGAACCCATTGAAGATTCATCCTCTTTGGTGGTTGTCCTCCAAGTCTTTCATTTCTATGGTTGCTTCAAATCTATAGTTGGGCGAAACTATTCTTCTTAAAAAAATCTATGTGCCTACTAATTTTCCTGATAAGCAGTTATTGTGGTCTCATATGAATTTTGTTCGGAGCCTTACTCCTTTGTTCCCTTGGATTATTTTGGGTGATTTCAATGCCACTATTGAGTTGGATGAGAAGAAGGGTGGTATCACAAGATTGGAGCCCTCTGCTTTCCTTTTTGGTGATAACATCTCTGCTCTTAATCTGGTTGACATCAATCCTTAGAATGGTCAGTTTACTTGGAACAATAGGAGATTGGAGGAGAGTTATATTGTTGAGAGACTTGATCGTTTCTTGGTGTCTTGCTTTTGGGTTGGTGGAGGGGTGTCTACTTGTGCTGATATTTTGGACTGAAGGGGTTTGGATCATTGGCCTATTAAGTTATCTACTTCTTCAGCTCATGTTGCTCGGTCCCCATCTTTCAAGTTCCATCTTATGTGGTTAAGAGATTCTTCTTTGTAGGTGCATGTGGTTGAATAGTGGAGGAGTGGAAGACCTACTTTCGGTACTGCTATGTATTCCTTTTAAAAAAAGTTGTAATATGTAAAATATCATCTTAAAAGGTGGAATAGGCAATGCTTTGGCAATATCTTTCATGCTAAGGTTGTTTCTCAAGCTGACTTGGACGTCATAACTCAGGAGATAAGGGAGTTTGTTCTTTCTGAGGATTTACTCAGGGAGGAGGCTAGGGCTTTGAAAGCTTTGGAAGAATGTGAGTTGTGTAAGGAAATTTATTAGAAATAGAAGGCTCGTGTTAAGTGGTTATAAGAGGGAGACAAAAACACTGCTTTCTTCTTCAACTCGGTGAAGGCCAGGAGGCATGGTAATTTTGTGCCTATTTTTGTGAATGAAAAGGGTGAGCAACTAGTTTCTTTGCAGGATATGTCCAGAGAAGCCTCGCAGTTTTTTGCTTCTTTATTTAGAGAGGATTATGAGGATAGTTTCGTGGAAGAAAACCAAGTTCTTTCTTGTATCCCTTCTTTGGTCACTGGGGAGATGAATGAGCATCTTTTGAGCAATATCTCACTAGAGGAATTAGAGGCTTTTGTTTTCCAGATGAGGAAAGGGAAAGCCTTGAGTCCTGATGGTTTTCTAGTTGAATTTTATCAAGAATTTTGGGATATCATTAAGTTGGACCTTTTGGAGGTGGTTCATGAGTCTCAAAGGAATAAGTAGATGTTGCAAGCTTTGAACTCTACATTCCTTGCCCTCATTCCCAAATGTGAGGGGGTGGAGCGTCTGAGTCAATTTTGACCCCTTTCCCTTTGTAATGTGGTTTATAAAATTATTTCCAAGCTGATTGTTGAAAGGCTGAAGCGATGGTTGAGAGGGCTTATCTCTGAGGAACGGAGTGGTTTTTAGGAGGATCAACAAATTTTAGATGGAGTGGTCATTGCTACTGAGACCATTCCTTCAATGGAATCCTCGAAAGAAAAGGCTATGTTCATCAAACTTGATATCGCAAAGGCCTATGATAGAGTGAAGTGGTCCTTCTTGTGAAAAACTCTTATTGCCTTTGGTTTTGCTGAGGAATGGGTCATGGGTTATGTGTTGTGTTACCTCCACTTCTTTCTCGATGCTGATAAATGGTGAGCCTTCTTCTCTTTTTAGTGCTTCTAGGGATCTTCGTCAAGGGGACCCTCTTTCTCCTTATTTATTTATTCTTCTTGCGGAAGGCCTGGGGAGACTAGTGAAATGTAATGTGGATTTGGGTCTTATCCAAGGGTGGAGGTGGTGAAATGGTTTGCCTCCTCAATATCGCTTGCATTTTGTGGATGATACTGCCATGATGGGTTTGGCTAAGATCGGGGAAGCTACGAATTTCCACAAGGCTTTGGATATCTACCTGGTTGCTTCTGGTCAAAGGATTAATGAAGATAAATCTTCCATTTTCTTCTTCAATCCTCTGAGGCTTATTCAACAAAGGATTGCTCCTATCTTGCAGTTCCAGATTGGTTCTCTCCCTTTAACTTATCTTGGTATTCCTATCTCTGTTAGTAAACGTCCCAAGAAATTATGGCAAAATATTTTGGACAAGTTTCATGCAAAGGTTAACCATTAGACTCATAAATGGTTGTCCTTTGTTGGTCATGTTCAACTGCTTAAGGTTGTGGTGCAGGATCAAGTCCTATTTATAGGTGTATGTTGCAGGTGGCTCCAGTTAGGTTTGCAAAGTATCTGGACCTTGTCCTCTTCCAAGTGGAGCCTAGTAAATTGGGATATTGTGTGTAGCCCGAGGCAGTTTGGGGGTCTGGGAATGCAGTAGACGACTTGGTCCGAGTTGGCTTTGGTTGCAAAGCTTTATTGGAGGTGGTGTGTGGAGCAGGATCACATTTGAGCCAGGATTTTATCTCACAACTACCTTTTGGGGGTTTTGAAGGAGGAGCTTCCCAAGTTTCATCCAGTGGGGAAAGTTGTTGTGATTTGGGGAATGCTTAAGAAAGGAGTTGCGTTGATCAAGGAGGACTTGTTCTAGATATGCAATAGGGGGGTTGAGGCTCTCTTTTGTTTTGATTCTTAGGATGGCTTCTCCCCCATTTTGTGTCAGTATCCTAATTTGGTGAATTTGTGTCAACATTTTTTGGAGGCTTGTTGGTCAAGGGTGAGTGATTTTAAGAATTTGTATCCATGTGGGCAGGTAGAGGTGGCTAGGTGGAAGGATCCTTGTGAGTGGCCTATTCTCGGGCTGGAGGAGGATTGTAATGTGCTTCAAAACATTTTGGATAGTAGACAATGTAGTTCCCTTAGCGATAAGGATATTTTGGCTTGGAGCCTGAATCCCAAGGGTGCTTTCACTATGGCCAATGGATATCAAGAGTTGCTATCTCATAAGTTTGGGAGGATGGAGGTCTCTTGGTGAAAATAGGTTTGGAACAAGTTTTCATGGCCAAAGAGTAATTGTTTTGTGTGGACTCTAGCTTGGAATAGATGTTTGACATAGGATAATCTTTGTAAGTGAGGATTCCAGGGTCCCTCTATTTGTGTTCTATGTGACTGTAGTGAGGAAGATTCTTTCCATTCATTTTTCAGTTGTCCTTATTTTAGGTTGCGCTAGCATTGGTGGTGGGGTGTTTGGAAACATCCCTATGTGCATGTGTCTCCCCTTGTTTAGTTCTAGAGAAGTCTAGGAAGACCCCCTTCCCAGGCCTCTTTCCTTCAGATTGTGTGGAGAATTGGTCCTACGTTCATCCTTTGGAAAATTTGGTTGGAAAGGAATCGTAGGATTTTTTGTGGGGATAGGATGATGGTTCAATAGGTTTGGCATAGAATTGTTGGTATGATCCAAGAGATGGTGGAAGCCAAATGTGAGGTGGTTTTTCTATTGGAAAGAAGTGATGATGAGATTGTAAATAGATTGGGCTTGTAGGGGTTGACTTTGGCCTCTTCTTGTGCCAGAAGAGAAAGGAGGGCTAAAAAGAAGGTTCAAAGGGTTGGAAGATGGCTGCCTCCTTCGATGGATTTTTTGAAGATTAATACTGATGGTTCTTCTAGAGGTAACCTTGGGTTTGCTAGGATTGGTGGAGTTGGTAGAGATTGTTCTGGTTGAGTCATTTCCTTTTTCTCCATCCATAAAGGGTGACATTCTAATAACTTTATGGAAGGGTTGGCGATTCTATGGGCTATTGAGCGTGCTTGTGCCTTGGGTTGGCAAAATATTATTTGTGAATCTGATTCATAGATTATTGGTAATATGTTGCTTGAGCAAAAGGTGATTGAGGTTAATTGGCAGATTGCATTGGTGATTAGATAGATTTTGTAGAGGTTCTCTACTTTGGAAGTGGTATCTTTTGTCCACATTCCACAAGAATGGAATAGGGTTGTTGAATTTTTGGCTAAGTGGGCTTTTGAGCATGAGGATGATTGGAAGATTGAGGGGTGGGGAAAACTTTCCCTTGAGTATGTTCATGATTTAGAGAGGTTCATTTCTGATGATATGGAGGGATAAGTTGATGGTGGCTGTTTGGATGGTTGTTCTAGTGGTTTCCTTTGTGGGAGCTTACGGGTTCCCTAATCCTTTTGTAATTTTGATTTCTTGATTTCAATAAAGCTTTTACCCCCTTTTTAAAAAAAAAACAAAAAAAATCGAAATTATTTGAAAATATAGCCAAACACATGTTTTTCATATATTAAATAAAATAGATTATCTCATGGTATTTTCCACAACAATATGACGAAGACCAATACCCAAAATAGCCTCTTTCTAACATAAAATATGATCAAAAATAGAAATAAAATGTAAAAATACTATTCCATTTTTTTGCTAATGAACAATCCTATAAAATATGGTTTAAGCTTTTGTTATGCTAAAAAAAGGGTATTTGATGGGTTGAACTATCATACATTTCAATATATATCCAATAGGCAACTTGAAATGTACGATTTTATAAGCCAAAATTTGAGTGTTGGCGTCAACTCTAGACCTCCAAATTTGAGTGCTCGAATTCTTCCACATGTTTTCTTAAAGCCTACATCTCCATTTTCATTTTAATCTTAGATTTAATGACATACTTGGAAAGAGACTTAAATAAATAAATTAATTAATTAGGAAAGCAAAAGAAAAGGAATGTGGACATCCATAGTCAATCATTGTAAAAATTGCATTGTAAAGGAGTGCAAAGTTTGATAACAAAGTTCATCAGCACCAAATATTTCACCCAGGAATCACACATAGCACAAGGGGAGAGGATACTTTAGCTAAACATGCCTTTGGTAATAACATATGCGTGCAAGTGCACAAAACACGAAAAACACTTGTTCTTTTTAAGCACCAATTCTAAATGTTCCTAATTTAAAAATCACAAACACACAATGAAACCCTACAAGAAATTAGATTGTTAGTTTAGATCAAATGGTCTTCTTCCAATGATTGCCACAAGCTGAAAATCAGATATTAGTAATCCAAAAACCTCTACCCTAATGGATGCAAAAAGAAAAAAATGAAAATCTCAAATTTATACCCTCTTTTTGCTTATGACAGTCAAATGTGGTACACAAAGGCTCAGATGCACTATTGTAATGCATCGTAGAAATTGATAGATGTGACTTACAGAATAATGACTACGGTGTAAGGGATGGCGACTACAACGCACAACCTATAACTACAAAAACACAAACATCTGACAAAAAACAACAAATCTGATGATGTAAATTATGTAAGTAGATTGTTAGAATGTCAAATATAATAGTCAGGAGCCAATAAAATGATCTAAAACAATAATGATTGAATACTTTTGGTTTTTGCAAGATAACAGTTAGATGCATCATTTTGGGCGACAGATGTGGTGTGACAGACCTCACATCTATTGTGACAGACCTCACATATGTCGCACCATACAAAGATTGTGGTGTTTGAAGTCTCAATTGTGTCACTACACATAATGATATCGTCACACTCCTTAAAGTCAAAATTTCTCAATAATTTCAAAAAATCCGATTAGTTCATGTCGGGTTCACCAAATGTAGATCGGGTAAAATTTAGGGGAAAAGCACGAATCAATGATAGCAACCAAAAAACTATCTAATTCAAGCAATAATGACCCTAATCTAACAATGAAGCACAAATGACGATAGAAATCCAAATAATAAAGCAATGGTATACTCAATCTCTATGCCATAGTTGATTCTCCTCCATTGCTCTTCTCCATTTTGCTTTGTGTGTTCTCAGATTTTTAGTATGTAATATATTTGATAAGCTTGATGTTGATACAAGATAGCTAGATCTCAAGATAATGATAGTAAAACTTCAAAGATTGGTTGAGGTTGAAATGAGAATGATAGCTTGCTTTTATAGAAATTTCAATTCAAATGAAGGGTGAGGATTGAGAGATGATGTATGATGATCAATGGATGCGATTAATTGAGAGGAAAAGAGATAAGGATGGGAAGGATGGACTAAAAATTAAGAAATTAGTTGAGATTTACGACATAGCTAAAAAGAAATAAATTAAATAATAATAGTAACTATTTAATTAAGAAGAGGGAGAATGAATAATTAAATAATTTAAATAATTATATTTAATTATAGAAGAAGGGTGGAGTGTGAAATATTAAATAATTAAAAATAATTATTTAATTAAAGATGGAGGGAAAATGATAAATAATTAAATAATTAAACAATTATTTAATTATGGAGATAAGAAAATGATAAATAACTAAATAAATAAGATTTATTTAATTATGGAGGGACAAGGCTAATGAATAATTAAAAAATTAAAATAATTATTTAATTATAAAAGAAAATGTATGAAAATGAATAATTAAATAAATAAGAATTTATTTAATTATAGAGGGAAAAAGAATAATTAGTGATACAATTTAAATAAGTTGACATTTATTTAAATTAATCAAAAGAGGGATAAGGATAAAGTGAATTAATTAAATAATTAAGAATTATTTAATTTATAGAAGAATATGACCTTATGAAATAATTAAATTATTTAAATTATTTAATTATGCAAGGAAGAAGGCAAATTAATGATAAAATGTTGCTTGTAGGCTCAAGAACATTTTTCAGTGTACAAAAGGTATTCTCTCGTGTAAAGCAAGAAGCTCATCACTTTGCAATGAAATTTAAATGAATCAAAATATAGTTTTACTATTTCACCAAGCTTCTAAAAAAACACCAAAATGAACTTATATGTAACTGATAAATTCTCTGTACTTTCTAAGTTCAAAAATAACATGCAAATTTTGGAAAAATAAAATAGATTACAATATCTATGCTTGGTTCTACTTATACTAATATTATTCTCTCCTATTCACAAATTTTTTAGTTTACTTATAAAATTTACATAGAAAATCAATATTAGTACAAAATAATATTTTTAATAAAGAAGATAGTGGTGTGGGAAAACATTAATCTATTTAGAAATTGATTAATCAATTAAGTTGTAACAGGCTTCAATTTTTTAATAAGATGAGTTTGAATAGGAATATTTAAAACATGGTGTCAAATCTTATAATGATCAATAATTTACAAAAATAATATTACTTCATATTCAAACATTAGTACCATTCTAAGTAGGATTGAAATTATACATATGGACACTGAGCTAAATGTCACAAAACCAATCACCAACACCTAGATACCTAAGGGGAGTAGAGGAATAGGTAGAGGCATAATATTATTATCTAAAATAATTGAGATTGATGGAAAATACCACAAAGGTAGAATTTTGATGTGGTTAATACTGTGGCCCATGCCCACCTTGGTCAAAAAAATTAGACAAGGAGTTGCAACC
Organism: Sequoiadendron giganteum; assembly: GCA_007115665.2. Classification (NCBI taxonomy): domain Eukaryota; kingdom Viridiplantae; phylum Streptophyta; class Pinopsida; order Cupressales; family Cupressaceae; genus Sequoiadendron; species Sequoiadendron giganteum. Next base: position 187,294,473 of record CM021106.1, read on the forward strand.
AAAGGTGGAGCTAGCAATCATGGAGTTTGAGTAGGGTAGGTGGATGGATTATGAAGAAGCCTTGGAAAAGGGGTAATAAATTTTAGAACATCTAAGTAGTACAACAATGTTGTAGCAAAGTTGTGGCATGTAAGGGATGAAGGAAGGGATGATCATATGGTGGATAATGAAGTTGAAGCTCACGTGTATGGAAGAATAGGTTGGCATGTGAGAGTCAAAATAAAGTGACAAGGTAGATTGTATAGTTTGCATAAAGAATAACATAGCTACCCAAGGGGATTTATAACATGTATACTTTATATTTTTGATGCAGTATAATAGCTCATTTTATTTTGGGTTTCCACACCCCTCATCCTCCTCAAACAAGTAGTCCATGCTCATGTTTGAATGAAATTAATTATTGCTCTTGCCATTGCTACTACAACCACCACAATGAATACCCCCTTGTGCCATCATCTTCCATACATAATAAGGTTGTATATGTTATGCTTGACTACTCTTCATACCCTAATTTCTCTAATTGTATCTTTCTCTACAAATATGAGCAAGGAGAGTTATGTTCATAGTTAATCTAATGATTTTTTGAATAAGAAGGGAAACTTGGGAGAGATTAGGTTTTGGGTTCCAATATAGCACTTAAAGATTAGTTGATCCGACAATAGTGTGTCCCATCATTTTTTTTACCAAATTCGGACATTAAATCAATTTTTTAAACTAATTTTTTACTTTTTATCACCCATAGCAACCAAACTACTAAGAATTTAAAGATAATGAGAGCTACTAGTTTTTTTTATTTTGTGGTTAGATTATAATTTTTATTATTAAGTTTGAATAACTTGTCTTTTATAGTTAACAATATTTTTTAAAAGTGATACTTACTCCATATCACATAACTTGTTTTTACAAAAAGGATAAGATTATAAATTCTTAACATAGATTGGCAACACCAATATCTACTATGTAGATTTTTTATTTTTGTTTGTATATTTTACTTATTTATTAATTTTTTAAGTGAGATTGATTATATTTTATACATAGATTTATTTTATATTACATAATTTATATGTATATACCCAAATTAAAATTTCCCTTTTTTGAATAAGAGACATAAATGCTTAGTGTATATATATGTATATGTATATGAAAATGTGTATATATATAAATATACATATATTTTTATATGCATCTATATACACATACACATATGTACATATGTACATATACATATATACATATACATATGAAGGACGCACACTATATTGAGAAGGGGGTCAATCAGTACAGTCAAATCTATTTTAAACCCTTTAATTCAACATGAATTACCATTAAAAATTCTCCAAACATGAATCTTAAATCATCAAATAGCTAATATTAATCAAGCAACATAGATGCACACATTCACAGAATGAACACCAAATATACATGGAAACTCGGAATGGAAAAAACCGCGAGGAGACAAACTACTTGGATCTACTATCCAAATCCAACCTCACAAAAATAATGAATAACTTACAATCATGAAGTAGACAACAAGTTCCTACCAGAGACATCAATCCCCCATTGTATTTGTAGGCACTAACCTACTAGAGACACCAACCCCAATACAAAGATCTAAGCACCAACTCAATAGGTAAGGAATCAATCGTATCGAATTACAAAGATATGAAATATGAATCTTCAATACAAATTACACATCTTGCACTTGATCTAATCTTCCTTCAAACTACTCTCCTACACAACATATGATCTTCTGATAATGGTGCACAATGATTGGGATGCAACTCCCATCACATCACCCGAATAACATTCAAGCTCACTCACACCTAAACTATGATGATTAGTCATTATATGCATCCCATTAAATTAACACCATTTCATGTTGACAAAGAAATCCTTAACACCATCTGTAATTAGCCAGGTCACCAAGTCGACTAAGGTGGACCTAAATTCAAATTGATAAGAAACTATGTAAGGGAGAAATCGAATGAAGAAAACACGACTAAAGAATTGAATTGAAACCAATCTAATTCAAAAATATATATATCATTCATGCCCATTACTCATGAAATGAAACTACAACATGAATGAATTCAAGAATATGATTGAAATAAAACAATAATCATATAGTCAAAACAATGTACAGTTTTGCCATCCCATGTCGGAGTGTGTTTGCGAAGATGTTGGGTTGTTCGTATCAATGTGAAGTCTCCATTGTGTGTGCAAAAGCTTCAAGAACATCCAATGTCGTTGTTGATCGAAGATGTGTGTTGAAGCTTCAACATTTCGATTAAGATTCTTGTATTACTTCATCGTGCAAATGATGTTGATTCTCTGATCATTTTTTAGGAAGAAGATAATTGTTAGATATAGATTTTGTGTTTCAAAATGAATGCTCGAGATCGCATAGAAGAATATCCTGATCAATAGTTCAAAACCGTTGAGAGGATTTAGATGGGAATAATCAGTGCATTTTGATTACGTTATTGGTGTGATTGAAGAAATAGATTGAATAATCTATGGAATTGAAGAATAGATTGATCTGTTAGGAAATAGATGGATCGGTCAACCAATCCAATCGAGCAATTGAGGTACCGTAATTTTCTCAATCATGAAAGTGGGTGAGGATAATTAATTAATTGATTAATATTTTTGGAGTTGAATGTGCCAATAAATTTTGACTTCTACAAACAAATTTGTATTTTTTTGATTTGATTTTTGATGATGTTTTGAATAATTTATTCAATTATTCATGTTTAGGGGAAAGTGATTTAATTAAACTATTATGTTTTAATAATTTAATTGACTTAGGATAATAAAGTTAATTAGCAAAAATTAAATAATTGACATTATTTAATTGATCAGGAGGAATAAAGTTAGATTAGGACTTTATAAAATAAATGATCTTTATTTAATTGGTTGAAAAAGTGATGAAAAAGCGAATTAATTAAATAATGTCATATTATTCAATTAATAGAGGAAATTATATTTTTTGTTGTATTTGATGTGAAATGTGGTGATATTAAGTGATAAAGATGTTGATGATGCGAGAATTTCATTTAGGATGTGCGATATGTGTTAGGTCAATTTTACATGTCTACATTTTTCCCCTCTTTGAGACAAAGTAGTGATTGCTTTGTTTCAAAGATTCAATGTTAAGATCAAGATTTGAAAAAATTTATATGCCCCGATAGTTAGTGGAATGATGGTAGGATGTTGGGCTACCCCCTCGAGAGGTTGGCTGAAAAAATCACTTTTGAGGTCAGGCTCATGACATTGTTTGATTTTAGTTCAGATGTGTAGAGGATGAAAAATTAAGCCTATAGGTCTCTTCCTAATAATTTAGATGTTCTCGAGAGGTCCTAATTTTAACCTAGGAGATTTCCTAAGTAAAAAAATAGGATTTTAAGGGTTAAAATAGGTAATTAGGGTTTAAATTACCTCATTTGCACTTTGAGCCTATATAAAATTCTTGCCTTTGGATTTCGTATTTTGTCGATTATCGAGGAGATATGGTGGGGATTCGAGGAGCCCCATATTGCGTGGATGCAATTCGCAAGTTCAGACAACCTATAAGCATTGGTGCCTCGGTATGTACCCTTTCATTTCTCATTTTTCTCTTTCCATGTTTGTGTAATTAATTCCTAAAGTCCAAGTTGTCGAATGCACTAGGTTTAGGAATTTTTTCTTTTGCATCATTTTTCTCACCTTTGATTTTTATAATTGATTTGATTTTGATTTTTTTGCTTGCATTTGCTCAAAATTTATGCATTTGACCTAAATTTTTGCTTCTGGCTTTCACCCTTGCCTGAAAATTGCACTTTTGACAATTCTAGTTCATTTGGTTATTGTCAAAATTTTGCTCTTTTGGAAAAAAATTACTTTTGAAATTTTTCCATTTGCCATTTTTTATAGATTTTGATAAAAAATTGTTCGCTTTCGCATGTATTTAATGCTTTTGCTAAAAAAATCTCTTTTGATAAAAAGGTTTCACTTTTGACTATTTTAGAACTTTAGGTCAATTTGTTTGTCATTTTAGATGTGTTTTATGTTTTCGTAGAAAATCCCTAACATCGTGGGTTAAATAATTGCAGGCGGTTCTTAATCCACTCCAGCTGAGGGAGTGACAACCGTGTGATCTATTCGATTTGATCATTGGTTTTTAGGAGCTTGAGCGAGATATATTAGATGTTGTTGGATTGCAACATATCTGCTACATGTCAACTATCTGATGCCATAGAGGGATGATGATTGCTCTTGTGGAGAGGTGGCACTTAGAGACCTCATCCTTTCATTTACCTACTAGGGAGTCTACCATCACCCTGGAGGATGTGTGGAGGATCCTGTATGTACCCATTCATGGAGATCTTCTTACATATTTTGTACATTAGGGTACACACACTGTGCGTCAAGTTCTTGGTGTGATACATCTTCAGGTTCATGGGGCAGAGGTAGACCTATCTTATTTTGTGTGCAATGTTGATCCAGTTTCCCTTGTTCTATGTGGTTTGGTTATGGGACTCATCGTTCTTGATAGGTGAGGTCGCTAGTTTTCTATTGGTTGGGGTGTGTGCATCGAGTAGATGTTTGAGCATGACACTAGATATATTTGGGGCTCATGTCTCCTCATGTATTTTTATAGGGATATGCACGAGGTTGTGTATCAGGAAAAGATATCTAGTTCTGTTGGTTTCTCTCTTCTACATGTATGAGCCTAGTAGCACATCCCAATTACTCAACTTGATGGGATTTTGGATAGGACTCCGGAGGCTCGCTATTCTTATCATTATGGAGATTTTCTTCAGTATACCTCGCCTAGACAACTTCCCTACTAGTGTCGTCTTTTTGATGATATGTCAGGTTTTGTATGGAGGCCATATTTGGATTGCAAGGCCTGACACGAAGACCAAGATCATTTACCTTTTTACAGATAGACTAGGTGGATCATTGGTCACATTCACTCTTTAGTTGAGAGATATCTACCAGATAGGGTTTTTTGATAGTTTAGGGAGAGGCAAGGTCGTTTCCCAGATGTATATGAGGCTCATTTTTTTCAAACTACTAGAGAGGTCCCAATATGGGGTTTATAGGTTGACCGCGATGCTACTACTACTGATTTCAGATCTCTTGCCCCATTCGGGTGGGGTTGGCCAATTGGTCCAGCAAATCTGAGTACTACCCCCAATTTTGATTAGTGGTGAGCATGACATATTCCATTGAGGCTTAAAGATCATGTTGGTGTTCCTATAGTAAGTCGAGTTGGTATTACTGATCACCTAGGAGAGAGGCAACATGTTGATATTTTTGTAGAGCAGCTTTTCAGGGTGAGGCAAGATGGTGGGTAGAGTGATATGATGCAACAAGATCTAGGATAGGTTTCAGGTCCTCCTCCACCACCTAGAGATGGAGGGGTACAGTTATCATAGATGACAGCTACGAGAGACGTAGAGGTAGGGTGGAAACAGGTTGTAGAGGCTCAGGTTATTATACTGACAGTGGAGAGGGACACTACTCTAGACAGGAGAGAGATGGATTTAGGGGCGAGTGAGACACCGAGATTGGGCATCGTCTTGTTGCAGAGACACACTTGCATGCTATTACCACCGAGAGAGAAAGCCTTAGAGCAGAGTGTGATAGTCTCAATGTTGAGCAAGATCATTTGTTACAGAGGCGACATATTATCATACCCTATATGATGCCTTCGTTCCTAGAGTGTAACGACGACCGTGGTTTGGAGAGCCTAGTATTGCTACAAAGGCTGCGTTCGGTGGATATTTCGTTAGACAGTATGATCCGTAGCCTAATCCATAGACTCCTCCTCCTCCGATTAGGCAGCAGTTTATTTTTACTTGATCTTTATGATGCTTACTATTCAAAAACTTCATTGTAGACATGACTTGTTATATATATTTATCGGCCAAGTTGAGGCCTCATATACATGTATATTTTTGTATTATGATATCACACATGTTTCATTATGATGATGTACCATGACATTCTCATTTTTTACGATGATATATATGAGATATTCATACTTTGATTTGGCTTCATTATGTTTTATGTGATGATTATGGATGATGATGTATGATTTATACATGCTTTTGTATTTTTTTGATGTATGCATATGATGTTGATGGATGAATTTTGATCGATATATCTTTGTGACATATAGTTTTTTATTATGTATGATGATTCATGGTTTTTTTGATGTATAATAATGTCTTATCCATGCGATGTATGATATACATGATACATTATGTTTGCTTTATTTATCATCATGATATGTATTGACGAAATTGTGGATGCAAGATGGATGTGGTACTAATGATATTGTGATGTAGGATGGATGTTAGTCAGAAGAAATGTTGGATGATGAATATAAATTTATTGTTGTTAGTTAGTGATGAGTTGTTTTTGCTTCGCATAGAGACTTCACATTTTTAACAATCCTTTTTGATGTAGCAAATAGATACGATGCACCAGGGTATTGATAACCAAGGGGGTGTTGGATCTATTGCGTGGACTTTTGTGTGAGGGGGAAAATCATAGATGCAAAACAAGATAAATGTACTTGAAATTAGAATGTAAGCTAAGATCAAGAACACTAATCTAGATTTAATCCTACACTTACGAAATGAACAATTTATAAAACTGAATTCAAACACATGAAAATGACATATATTAGCAATTGAATTCAAATATTGAATTGTTACCCATATCATATCGGAGTGTGTTTGCCTGATGTTGAATTGTCCATATAACCACGAAGCCTCCATAGTTCGTGTGCAAACCTTTGATGTGATATCTTGGTTGGTTGATTGAAGAAATGTGTTGAAGCTCTAATGGTGGTTGTGAATGTTGGCAGTACTTCGTTGTGCAAATGATGTTGACTCTTTGATCCCTTTTTGTGAGGAAAGAGGTTTGTTATATAGAAAAAGTGATTCAAAATGAATGATCAAGATCGTAGTGTAGAATATCCAGATCAACGGTTGAAAGGTGTTGAGAGGATTTAAACATGAATAGATTGTGCAAAGTAGATTGCACAATTTGTGCGATTGAGGAATAGATTGGTTAGTCAGGATTTAGATTGATCAATCAAGAATTAGATAGCTTAGTTAGGAAATAGATGGCTTAGTCAGCAAATTAGATGGCTCATTCTACAACCGTAATTTGCTCAATCAGAAAGTGGGTGAGGAAAATTGATTAATTGATTTAATTAATTAATTCCTTTTTTGAGTTGAACATGCAAATCAAGTTTGACTTTTGCAAATAAAGTTGCATTAGTTTGATTTGATTTTTGATAAATGATTTGAATAGTTTGATTTAATTATTCAAATTTTGGAGGGAGAAGTGAGTTAATTAAATTATTATGATTTAATAATTTAATCAACTTAAGGGAATGAGGTGATTTAGTGACGTAATTAAATAATTGGTGTTATTTAACTAATCAAGATGAAATAAAGTTAGATTAGGACTTTATTAAATAAATGTGATTTATTTAATTTGTCGAAATGATGAAAAAGTGAATTAATTAAATAATGTCATTTTATTTAATTAATAGGAGAAATAATGTTTTAGGACTTTATTAAATAAATGAAATTTATTTAATTTGTCGGAAATGATGAAAAAGTGGGTTGATTAAATAATGTCATTTTATTCAGTTAATAGAGGAAATTAGGGTTTTGGATGTTGTTTGATGTTGTTTAGGGTGTGTGATAGTTGTTAGGTCAATTTTACATGTCTACATTTTGCCCCTCTTTGATACAAAGTACTAGTTGCTTTTTTCAAAGATTCTATTTCAAGATCAAGTTTTTGAAAAACAATTATGCCCCACTATGACCCGACATTTTGTAGAATGATGGTAGGACATTCGTGTTGCCCCCTCGAGAGGTTGGCTGGAAATTTTGAGTTTGAGGTCAGACTCTCAACATTGTTCTATTTTAGTTCATATGTGTTTAGGATGAGAAAATAGGTCTATAGGTCTCTTGTTGCTTGTTCTAATGTTCCCAGGAAGTCCTAAGTTGAACATAGGAAGGTTCCCTAAGTAAAATTTAGGGTTTCCTAGGTAAAAACTAGGGTTTTTGAGGTTTAATATAGGTAATTAGGGTTCTAATTGCCTCATTTGTACTTTGATCCTATATTGAATTATTGTCTCTAGATTTCGCATTTTGTTAGTTGTTGAGGAGAAATTTCAAGGATTCAAGGAGCCCTACATTGTTCGGACCTGGTTCAGGAGTTTGGACGGCCCGCAGGCATCAATGGCCCGATATGTACACTCTCACTTCTCACTTTCCTCTTGTCCTATTCTCATATTTTGTGTATAAAGTTTCCTAGGTAAATAGTGAATTTTTCATGATTTCAGAGCATCTGCATCATTTTCCTCACACTTTCTTGTTCAAGAAGCTCACACTTGACATAAAACCTCGCACTTGCTTAAAATCCTCACTTTTGAATGCTTGTTTTTTGTTTCCTTGCATCTACTAAAGATCCTCACCCTTGCTTCAGATCCTTGTATCTTATATTCTTTCCCTCGACTTAAAACCTTTCCCTTGACCTAAAACCTCACTTTTTTTGTTGTTTCTTTGCTTTTGTTCTTGTTTGTTTGCTTTTGCTCTTGTTTGTTTTCTTTTTCTCTTGTTTGTTTTCTTTTGTTCTTGTTTCTTGGCTAGCATTTACCTGTTTTGGAACCACAAGTGTCATTTCTCATTGTTTTTGTGTTATTTTGTGTTGTTTTACATGTTCAAAATGAAACCCTAACATTGTGGGTTAAAATTATTGTAGGTGGTCCTTAAACCACTGTAGTCAAGAGTGAGACGACCTTGAGATCTATTTGATCTGTTTTCCCATTTCAATGTTTTGGAGTGAGATCTACAGGATGCAATCGGGCTACATCATGTCTGTTACATTCCTCCCATCCAAACTCATACAATGATGATGACCACACTCATGGAGTGGTGGCATTCAGAGATATCTTCATTTCATTTACCTGTAGGAGAGGCAACTATTACACTTGAGGATGCATGGAGGATTGTCTGCATTCCTATCCATGGAGAGCTCGTGACATACCATGTTTGACAGGTGTTGGTTGTCAAACACTTGGAGGTACAACAGTCCGAGATTGATTTGAATATGTTCGTTGGTAGTACAAACCCTATTTCCCTTGTCCTTTGTGGTTTGATTTTGGGACTAGTTGTTCCTAATAGGAGACTTCATCAGTCCCCTATTGGATGGGGTATTTGCATTGAGGATATGTTTGAGCATGGTACCAAATATGATTGGGGTCTATGTCTTCTCACCCACCTCTATAGAGATATGCACGAGGTTTTGGGGGTGGGAAATCTATTTCCACAGGTGCCTCTCTTTTGCATATTGTAGTTGCTTAGCCTGACGAGATATAGGATCCTACTCCCAAGGATCCGTACTCATATCGTTATGGAGATTTTTTTCTTTACACTTTTCTTGGGGATCTTCCATATTGGTATCGTGTGTTCGATGAGATGCTAGGTTTTGTTTGGAGACCTTACATGGATTGTGAGGCATGGACAAAGGATCCAGAGTATCTTGTTTACTGTTAACAAACCAGATGGTTGATTGGTCACTCCCAATATCTGCTAGAGCGTTACTTACTAGACAAGGTATGCCATCAATTTGGAGAGAGACAGGGTCAGTTTCTTGATACGTACAAGGCTTGTTTTGATCAAACCACTAGAAAGGTCTGTGTATGGGGTCACCAGGAAGATAAAATGGTTTTGTTGCATTCAGAGCACTTGCCCCAATTGGTTGGGGTTGGTCAGTTGATTTAGCAGATCTAGGTGCCACACCTAATTTTGATCAGTGGTGGGCATGACACAGGCCTTTGAGATTTATAAATCCTAGGGGTGATCTTGCATTAGGCAGAGCAGGTATTACAATTCAGCTCAGGGAGCGACTTCGCATTGAGGTTTTTGCAGAGCAACTGGTAGGGTCGGACATGATGGGGCATAGGGTGGTTAGGATGAGAATATGCCTCAGGCGTAGGCTCATGGATAGGTTTTGGGTCCCCCTCCACCACCTAGGGATGGAGGTATACAGTTAGCTCAAATGGCTACCACCAAAGATGCAAAGATAGTGCAGTGATAGGCAACAGAGGCTCAGGTTGCTACTTTGATTGTAGAGAGGGATAGTTTGAGGGCTAAGCAAGATAGTGAGAGTGGGCGATGACATGCTTCATAGGCTTAGGTACAGTTGCTTATGGCGGAGAGAGATACTCTCAAGGTAGAGCGTGATAGTATGCAAGCTGAGAAAGATCGATTTTTACAAATTTCCACATACTATCAGACTTTGTATGATGCTACTATTCCTAGGGCTGCTCGACATCCATAGTTTGGAGAGCCTAGTTTTTTGGTTGATGGTGGTGTTGGTGGTGAGGCAGGTGATCATTATGTTAGACAACTAGATCTATTTGGTGGTCTGCAACCTGGTCTATAGGGTTATTTACTTCCTGTTAGGTAGTTTTACTTTTTTTTGTACTTGATCCTCATGTTGTTCATTGCTTAGAGACATATTGGAGACATAATTTTTGTATATATATTCATCAGCCTAATCGAGGCCTCATATATATGTATTATTTTATATTATCCTATCACACTTATTTGACTAATGATGATGTACTATGGCACTCTCCCCTTTTTGATGATGATATATATGAGATATACCTTCTTCGATTCAACTTTATTATGTGTTGTCTGATGACCATGGATGACTATGTATGATGATGTATGTTTATGTATGTTGTTGATGTATGGATATGATATGGATGGATGGATCATATTTTGTTTCATATGATGTTTTATTATGGATGATTGATATATCATTTGATATATGATGTTTATGTGATGTATGTTTTCCCCATACATGATACATGATGTTTTCATTGCTTTATTATCATAATGATATGTATTGATGAAATTATGGATGTAGGATGGATATGGTACTAATGATATTGTTGTGTAGTTAGTTAGAAGAAATATTTGATGATTGATAGAAATTTGATGAACTGTTAATAGTTGATGATGTTATTTTTGCTTTAATTGGAGGCTTTGTGGTTTTGAACAATCCTGTTTGATGTAGAAAATAGATACGATGCACTAGGGTATTTATGATCAAGGTGACTTTGTATCCATTGCGTGGACTTTGACTCTAGAAACAAAGAGTACTCTTGTTCATACCAGACATACGAAAACTTTGTTTAAAGTATATAGTTGATTTGTGTTAAAAAAATTTCAAACCAATCACACAGAGAGGTATAGAACACCTAACATGCAACCACTTCATGAATTGTTTCAATACAACTCTTATACACTTAATAAAGCAAGTTGATAGGGTAGGGTTGGATGGAAAAATCACTGTTCCATGCTCTGGATCTTTGTTTGCAAGATCTCCTTGGTGTCTCCACCACCTTAACCTTTAGGACCTACCTCATGTTTAGGTACCCTTGGTTCTACTGGCCAACCCTACTATCATCTCACTTCCAATCTACTAACTCTCCCTTGGTGCAATGCTCCTATTCTTCCCTTAGCCCTTAATCTTCCCTAAAGGCTAATTACTCTCAACTCTCAATTTGTTCTTTGCAGGGGTGTGGGGATGATTCCTATAGGTTCACACCATCATAACCTAGCTCTGAAAACTCCACCTTGCTTCCTTTGTCCATCGCCTTCACCAAACCCTCATCTAGGGTTTTGGTTCCCTAGTTCTAGGCTTCCCCAAATAGGTCTTTTACTCCGAGGAAATGGGATAAATCTCCTAAATTCTCCAAAGAGCACAAAATTTTGTCTTTGGTTTCTTGGTGCTTATTCCCATCCCTCAAAGATTCTGGAGGTCTTCATCCTTACCTGACTGTACACAGTCATAACCCTCCATTTTGCAATTTATGCCTCTTTTAGAGCCATTTCCTGAACCTCACAATGAACTATCACATTGTTCTCCAAATTAAAGGACTGGTGAAGCCTCCTCCTTCATACCAAGCCTTTGCAAGGCATCTATCTACCTTTCCACCACATGACTTGTCAGGGAAAGGTCACCCCTGCAAACCAAGTGCTTTGCACTACCTATCTTTCCTAGCCGGGCACTGTCAAGCTCGCCTAGGAGAAGACTTTCTCCATGATCCTTGGACTCATAACCACTCCTAAACCTAACTTATATATAGACATGGAGCCTAATCACAGTTCCCAAGGGCCATACATAAGTACAGTGGAAAAGTAATTAGAACTCCATCCTTTGCAGACTGATTATTTGGTCAGCAACTTAAAAACAAACAAATTAAATACAAAGTAACACCTGCAAATTGAACACACAAACTAATTAATGCAACACAAAGCTTTTACCTTAGCTACACTACATTCTATAACATCTCAGAGCCATGATCGCTCCTGACCACCTGAATTCAAAGAAAAACATAGAAAACTACACAATTCTATCACTGTCCTCCTTTGTATTCATGAAATCTTAAGCATTACAAAAGCTTCCAATGTCTTCCAACCTTGCCCTCAGGTCGAGGCACCCCTAAAATAGATCAACAAAAGGTATTTATGCCTCCCCTTGGTTGGACATGTCAATTACAAAGTGGAAAAGGTGCAAAATGTACCCTTTTGCCACTTTTGCCAATTCCTAGAAAACTAAGAAAAGTGAGTTTATAAACTCATTAAACCTTTTCCCTCCTTAACTTACTAATCACTCCTGATCACTCCTGACCAAGGCATATTATTAAGCCTCTAACTCTATTCCAATGGTCAACATGACCTTCATGGAAATACATTAAAACAAAATGCATCCTAGACTTCCTAATGCCTAGTGTTTCCTAGGTGCTCCTGCACCATTCTCCCCCCTCTACACAAACTCTAAGGAATGCGAGGAGAGAGTAGTGACACATCTATGCCCTGCTTCTTGAACTATGCTTCATCCACCCATGTAGCCTTAGATTCATGTTTGTGCTTCCACTTGACAAGATGCTCCATGTACACTTTATGCCTTGTAGATTTCTTCACCCTTGACTCCAAGATCCTCTCTGCTTGTAGCTTGTCTAGAGAAGGTAAGGTAAGATCTCCTTACTATTTTGATCCATATCGTTGACTAATCCCTTGTATCTGATCAAATCAGCTACATTGAAGACTGGTGAAATTCCCAAATCTGCAGGTAACTCCACCTTGTATGCATTCTTTCCATACTTGGCTAATACCTTGCATGGCCCCACTCTTTTCATCTGAAATTTGGTTGATATTCCCTTCTACAACCTGGATTTGTTAAGTTGGACCATGACATAGTCTCCTACTGCAAATTTTAAATCCTTTCTTGACATATCTACCTTGTCTTTCAACTTTTGTTTAGCCTTGGTGACTGTCTTCTTTACCTGCTCCTGAATCTCTTTCATGGTTTGAGTGAAGTCTTCTGCATGTCCACTCCTATGTTCCATAGCTCTGAGATCCTTGAGTTCACATATACCTCTTGGGTGCATTCCATACACAATCTCAAAAGGACTCTTCCCTGTGGTCCGATTTACACTATCATTATAGGCATACTCAGCCTATGAGATAACCATGTCCCATGTATGTCCATACTCTTTGGTTAGGCACCTTAGAAGGTTACCTAGCACCCTATTAACCACCTTTGTTTGACCATCAGTCTGAGGATGGTAAGCTGATCCAAAAGACAGGTTGGTACCTAATCTACTCCATAGAGTCTTCCAAAAGTGACTCATGAACTTCACATCCTTGTCTGAAACAATGCTTAAAGGCAATCCATGGATCCTTACAATTTCCTTAAAGAAAAGGTGAGCTATATAGCTAGCATCATGAGTGGTTTTGCAAGGGATAAAGTGACTCATCTTGCTGAATCTATCTACCACCACATACACACTATCAAATCCAGTCTTGGTCTTATGGAGTCCTACCACAAAATCCATGCTAACACACTCCCATGGTCTATTAGGAATGGGTAGGGGTTGATATAGGCCAGCATTACTAGCTCCTCCCTTAGCTTTCATACACACAACACATTGCTCCACATACCTCCTGACATCTCTTGACAACTTAGGCCAATAGTAGAACATTTGCACTAGTTCTAATGTCTTGTTGATGCCAAAATGTCCACTAAGACTACCATTATGCTTTTCTTGAATGAGGTTTTCTCTCATTGACTTTCTTGGAACACATATCTGATTCCCTTTAAACAACAATCCACTTTGCAAAGTATACTTTGAGTATTGGCTATGAAAATGATTCTCAAAGTTAAAACATACCTTGTAGGCCTCTGAGAAATATTCATCCTCCCCATAGAGATTCTTGAAACTCTCTATGCCAATGCTCTTGATCTGTATCTCTTGCACTGTCAGTAATCTTCTACTCAATGCATCTGCTACCTTGTTCAATTGTCCCTTCTTGTGCTTGATGGTGAAAGTAAAAGCTTGGATGTACTCAATCCATTTCAAGTGTCTATTGCTCAACTTCTCTTGGGTGTTGATATAACTAAGTGCCTGATTGTCAGTAAAGACCACAAACTCCTTGGGTAGAAGGTAATGCCTCCACTTCCTAAGTGACTGAACCAAAGCATAAAGTTCTAGATCATAGGTAGAATACTTCTTCTTAGCTTCATTAAGATTTTCACTGAAGAAAGCTATGGGCCTGCCTTCTTGACTAAGCACTCCTCCTCTTGCAACTCCACTAGCATCACACTCCACAGTAAAAAATTTGTCAAAGCTTGGTAATAAGAGAATAGGTTGAGTTCCCACTTCTTGTTTCAGTTTCTCAAAACCTTTCTCAGCTTCTTGAGTCCACACAAACTTAGTTTTCAAACCACCCTTGATTGTCTCTAGGACTGGTGCACATATGCCACTAAAGTTTCTTATGAATTTCCTATAAAATTGAGCCAATCCATGGAAACTTCTTACCTTAGTCCCTGTGGTTGGTGTAGGCCAGTTTAGGATAGCTTCCACCTTGCTTGGATCCATTTTCAATGATCCTTGGGATACTACAAAACCCAAATATACAAGCTCTTGTTTGAAAAACTCACACTTCTCTAGGTTGATGGCTAACTTCTCCTCTTGCAATCTTCTAAGAACCAACTCCACATGCTTTAGGTGTTCTTCTATTGTCTTGCTAAAGATGAGTATATCATAAAGATATACCACCACAAATATCCCTGTAAAGTCCATGAGCACTTCATTCATGAGCCTCATGAATGTCTTAGGGGCATTAGAGAGGTCAAATGGCATAACTCTCCACTCATACAACCCATCTATTGTCTTAAATGTTGTCTTCCACTCATCTCTATCATTGATTCTGATCTGATGGTATCCACTCTTGAGATCCAACTTGGTGAAGTACTGAGCTCCTCCAAGATAATCCATCAAGTCTTCAATCCTAGGAATAGGGAACCTATACCTGATTGTGATTCTATTTATTGCTCTAGAGTCAGTGCATAATCTCCACTTTCCTCCTTTCTTGGTTTCTAAGACCACTGGCACTGCACATGGGCTGATGCTCTTCCTAATCAAGCCTTGATCCATTAACTCCTACACTTGTCCAACTACCTCTAAATTCTGATCTGGTGTAAGCTTATAAGCTGCTTTGTTAGGCAATGAGGCTCCAGGTATGAAGTCAATCTGATGACTAGTGGATCTTTTTGGAGGTAAAGTTGCAGGTGCACCATCACTTACTATATCCTTATACTTCTTAAGCAACTTCTGGACTGCTCCGGGTATGACTATTTTCTCAGTCTTGTTCTCTTCTTTGGATTGCAACATGATCACATAACCTTCACCCCCTTGATGTAGGTTGTTAAGGAACTCCTTGCCACTGCTTAATAGGACACTTGGTGTCTTTGACTGTCCTTCTTCTTCTTTTGATAGTGACTGCAACTTAAATGTCTTCCCATCCTTTTTAAAAGAGATAGTATTCTCCTTCCCATCATACGTGGCACTTCTGTCATACTACCATGGTCTGCCCAATAGTAGATGGAATGCATCCATGGGTAACACATCACAAATTAACTTATCCTTGTACCCTCCAATGGAAAACTCCACCGTTACTTGCTCATTAACAAGAACACTTTTCCCTTTGTTTAACAATGTCACTTTGTAGGGGTTAGTGTGGGGTACCTTCTCCAATTTTAGCTTCTTTACTGCCTCTTTTGAGATGATGTTATCTGTTGAACCAAAATCTACAATAACCTTGCATACTTTCCCAAGTATTTTGCATCTCACTCTAAATAGAGCTCTTCTTTGTTTTGGTTCTTCCTTGACCGATTGTCTAATCAAAACTCTCCTAAACATCATATTCTCCCCCATTTTAGATTCAATGTGACTTATCTCTGGTGATTTAGTGCTCATGGTGTCCTCTTGAGCATATGCCACCCTCTTCTCAGCATTTGATGAAGATGCTTTCTCCGGGCACCTATAAGCTGGATGTCCTACTTGACCACAATGGTAACATTTCATAGTAGCAAAATATGAATTGCTCCTATCTACTCTTCTTCCTCTATTCGATCCTCCTTGAGAACCTCTACCTCTTCCATAACCTCCTCTAGAAGGTGTTTCACTCCCATGCTCAGTGAGTTTAGACTCTCCTTGGTTTCTTTGCTCATTCCCTCTACCTTGGTAGCCACCTCTATGTCCTCTTTGATCCCTTTGATCTCTGCCTTTGCCTTACTCTTAGAAGCCTGATCATGTTTCCTCTTGCTTCTTTCCTCAATCTTGATAGCTAATTGATAGCATTGGTGTACTGTCTTTGGAATTAGAAGAGTCATCTCCTCTTGGATGTTCCACTTCACGCTGTTAAGATACCTAGCCGCCTTGAGACTTTCATCTTCTGAAACATTGGACCTCATACAAAGTTTTTGAAACACCTCGGTGTATGTGTTCACATCTTGGTCTCTTTGCCTCAAGCTTTGTCTCTTCTTGTGTAATTGAATCTCATAATCATCCAGTATGTATGCTTCTCTCACTTTTGCCACCATACCTTTCCAAGTTGAAATAAGGCTCTTGCCTTCCTTTTCCCTCTCTGTCTGAATGAATTTCCACCATGTCAAGGAAAATCCTCTCAATCTAGACTTGGCCACCTTCGCCTTCTATGCTTTAGTGACTCCATCACATTCAAAATGGTTCTCCATGCCTTCTATCCAATCCAGGACTAGGTCAGCCTCGAATTTTCCACTGAACAATGGTATACCTTCAAGTTCTTTCCCACTCAAAGCTTTCAATGCCTTCAAGAAAGGCTCCTCTTGCAGAATAGGGTCAAGTTCGGGGGTCTTGTCTTCCTCTGCAACCTCTTCACTCTTTGGTGCCCTGCCCTCCAATCTATCACTGACCTCATCGGCCTTGATTTTCACATTGCTCAATGCTTCCTCAAGTTGTGCCAATCTTTCTCTCAACCTCCTATTATCTTCCTCTTGATCTTCGACCTTCTTTTCCAACTCAATTTTTGTCACCATGGTTGTGGAACCACTAGATTCAAGGTCTGACATACAAGTTTTTCTCTCAAATCTTTAACTTGCTTTGATACCAATCTAATAGGGTAGGGTTGGATGGAAAAATCACTATTCCATGCTCTAGATCTTTGTTTGCAAGATCTCCTTGGTGTCTCCACCACCTTAACCTTTAGTACCTACCTCATGTTTAGGTACCCCTGGTTCTATTGGCCAACCCTACTATCATCTCACTTCCAATCTACTAACTCTCCCTTGGTGCAATGCTCCTATTCTTCCCTAAAGGCTAATTACTCCCAACTCTCAATTTGTTCTTTGTAGGGGTGTGGGGATGATTCCTATAGGTTCACACCATCATAACTTAGCTCTGAAAACTCCACCTTGCTTCCTTTGTCCATCGCCTTCACCAAACCCTCATCTAGGGTTTTGGTTCCCTAGTTCTAGGCTTCCCCAAATAGGTCTTTTACTCCGAGGAAATGGGATAACTCTCCTAAATTCTCCAAAGAGCACAAAATTTTGTCTTTGGTTTCTTGGTCCTTATGCCCATCCCTCAAAGATTTTGGAGGTCTTCATCCTTACCTGACCGTACACAGTCATAACCCTCCATTTTGCAATTTATGCCTCTTTTAGAGCCATTTCCTGAACCTCACAGTGAACTATCACATTGTTCTCCAAACAAAAGGACTGGTGAAGCCTCCTCCTTCATACCAAGCCTTTGTAAGGCATCTATCTACCTTTCCACGATGTGACTTGTCAGGGAAAGGTCACCCCTGCAAACCAAGTGCTTTGCACTACCTGTCTTTCCTAGCCGGGAACTATCAAGCTCGCCTAGGAGAAGACTTTCTCCATGATCCTTGGACTCATAACCACTCCTAACCCTAACTTATATATAGACATGGAGGCTAATCACAGTTCCCAAGGGCCGTACACAAGTATAGTGGAAAAGTAATTAGAACTCCATCCTTTGCAGACTGACTGTTAGGTCAACAACTTAAAAACAAACAAACTAAATACAAAGTAACACCTGCAAATTGAACACACAAACTAATTAATGCAACACAAAGCTTCTACCACAACTACACTACATTCTATAACATCTCACAGAGCCATGATCACTCCTGACCACTTGAATTCAAAGCAAAACACAGAAAACTACACAATTCTATCACTTTCCTCCTTTGTATTCATGAAATCTTAAGCATTACAAAAGCTTCCAATGTCTTCCAACCTTGCCCTCAGGTCGAGGCACCCCTAAAATAGATCAAAAAAAGGTATTTATGCCTCTCGTTGGTCGGACATGTCAGTTACAAAGTGGCAAAGGTGCAAAATGTACCCTTTTGCCACTTTTGCCAATTCCTAGAAAACTAAGAAAAGTGAGTTTCTAAACTCATTAAACCTTTTCCCTCCTTAACTTACTGATCACTCCTGATCACTCCCGACCAAGGCATATTATTAAGCCTCTAACTCTATTCCAATGGTCAACATGACCTTCATGGAAATACATTAAAACAAAATGCATCCTAGACTTCCTAATGCCTAGTGTTTCCTAGGTGCTCCTGCACCACAAGTATTCACCATGGTAATATTACAAAAATATCTTACAAACAGAAAATTGAAATGACACTCAATTTCCCCCGTTCCTTCTTCTCTAAATCCTTATGGACATCCTCGAGAGATCCTGGGAATGAGTCAATAAAATAAATCTAAAAGATAAGACTATAAAAAGATAAAAACAAAGTTGCAGTATCACTTGCCGTATCTATTTGGTGTGGGGCTATTTATTCGGTATTGATCATGTCTATCGTAGGAATGGGTCCATTAAGGCATATCTCAGGATGTTGTTGGGACTTGTGAAAAAGATAGGTAGTTGATACTTTGGCATTATTTCCATCTGTTTATAGTCAGAGATTTTGTGATTGTTTGCTTGAAAGTTCTAGCTTTTTATGTTTGCTTCATTTTTTTGTTTGTGTTTTCAAAGGGTGAGTGTGATGATTTGTTTATTATGGGTGAAATTTTTATTGTGGACTGCAATGCTGGAGTGGGTGTTTTTTTATTTTTTGAATTTTATGATGTTGGAGTGGGTGGTTTTGATTTTTTGAGTTTTGTGATGCTATTTTTGTTGTTTTCAAGAGACTAACCTAGGGCCTCGAGGGCTCATCAAATATAAGCCTTGCCTATGATGTACATGCAAAGGATCGTAGTTTGCTTAGTTTGGATGTTTTTGAATTTTTTTGTTTTTTGAATACTTTTGGATTTTGTATTTTTTGACTAAGTTGAAATAAAAAATGATAGAAACCTCAGGGGAATGACCTAGGGTCTTGAGGGTTGTGAAGCCTTGCCTACATTGTACATGCAGAGACCACATAGTTTGACCGTTGGACTCAAAGCATAAACTATTTTTGAGATAAACAACATTGATAACTTGTATGTATATTCCACTTCTGTGTCTAGAGGATATGTTGTGGGAAATCTACTTGAACTAGTTGTTGGGTTCAAGAAAATTTTGATATCTTAGACTGTTTGAGTGAAGGAATAATCCAACGATGTTTTATTTTTTATATTTTCACATTTTTTTATTTTATTGTTTTTTGTATGTTTTTTATTTTGTTGTTTTCTGTATGTTTTTTATTTTGTTGTGTTTGATCATGATAGGACACACAAAGATCTAATCCACAACCAACTTTGGGAAAATTTCCCTCAGTTTGAGACAAGACGACTTTCTTATACCAATATCAAGTCATGGTTGGACATATGCTTTATTATGGGACGAATAGGTGGATGTTGTGGATAGTACCAATAGATAATGATGTGAGTCTTATTCAAACATAGCGCATGTTTTGAAGTTTTTCACTATGGTACATGTTCTATGAGCACCACAAAGTGGTTTTCACTCAAGGAATGTTTTATTTCTCTTTACTGTTTTTCTAGCTTTTTTGATTTTTTGTATTTTTATCCTTTTTCCATTTTTTTAGATGTTTACCCTTTTGCTTGGGGTGTAAGATATTAACAACTTGGATTGATATTTCACTTTTTTTTTCTAGAGGATATGTTACGGAAAAGCTTACTTGAACTAGTTGTGGGGTTCAAGAAACTGTTGATATCATAGACGTCTGAGTGAAGGAATAATCCACGTTGTTGGTATCTTTGAAGGTTACCTTAGTAGTGCATTGGCAGTACACCTTGTTGTCAGGATGAAGTGTTTTGAAGGTTACCTTGGTAGTGCGTTGGTGGTATACCTTGTTGTTGGGACTAATTGTTTTGAAGGTTACCCTAATAGTGATAAGATATTGAAAACTTGGATTGATATTTCACTTTGTTTTCTAGAGCATACGTTGCAGAAAAGCTTACTTGAACTAGTCGTGAGGTTCAAGCAACTATTGATATCTTAGAACTTTCAAGTGAAGGAATAATCCATGTTTTTGGTATCTTTGAAGGTTACCTTGGTAGTGCATTGGTGGTACACCTTGTTGTTGGGATGAATTATTTTGAAGGTTACCTTGGTGGTGTATTGGTGGGATACCTTGTTGATAGGATGAATTGGGAAGGGTACCATGTGGCACACCTTGTTGTTTGGACCATGCCTAGATCACAACATGAGCTAGAAGACATAGATCAAGAATTTTTTTGAAGCAAGATGTAAGTATTTTCCCCCAGTGTCTAGCAATGATGGATTATCTTATGATTGGATAACCTGTTTGGATAGAATATTCCCTTTGGATAGTGCCTCATGGCTCAGATAATTTTGGATAGGATAGGATCAATGATAGTGACCATGTCAAGATTTTTTCCATAAGAAAGTGTAAAGTGTACACCAAATGTTTGTCAAGATCAAGATAAGTTGGATTTTGGATAAGAAAACATGAGATTTATTATGGATAGGTTGAGATGCTTCCACATGAAATGCAACACATAGATGCTCGATTCTTACACATGACACTTGTTTTCTAGTTTTTCATCATGGTACTCGTCCAAAGTGCCACCATAGTGGTTTTGACTGGAGGATGATTTTTCTCTTGACTATTTTGTTGATTCTTTTTATTGATTTTTGATGTCGCACAAGACCCCTATTTACCAGGTTTTCATTATGGTGACAATTTTTTGCTCACATTGAACCACCTAGTGGTGCTAGTGTTGATATGGTTCTTTTTTTTGTCATGGCGTGCCAATGATAGCCTATTTGGAGGTTTTTTTTTGCTAAAATATATGGGTGCTTGAATGTAACCCCTGATAATTCTTGTCTTCCTTGTTGATACCGAAGTTAACCTTACCTTGATGCACACATCACGATAGAGTGACCTTCGAGTTCTTATGATAAAGAGTTGTTTCCAACACATGGTCAATGTGAGATTTGGATATCATGGATGGCAAAATGTGTTGAGGGATATGATATTTAGATGGATTGGTCGACAGTTTGGAACCTTTTATTTTCCAAACTTGGAATGATGAGCAATGATGGGTGGATATGGAGATTTGATTGGAACTAACATCTTGATATACCTTGTAGGTTGCTCTTGAAGCTTTCTTTTTTATTTCTATACTTTTTTGATGGATGAACTTCCCTTTTCTATTTTTCCCCATAGTTTCTTTGACTAATGGAGTTTCATAGGGACGATTTTCCTGCTTTTTCTTTTGTATCCATTTGAATTTTTCTTGTCCATTTTTTTTGTTGATTCTTTTGCTTCAATGAATTTTTTAATTCTTGGGTATAGCTTTTTCTCTTGTTCTTGGTCCCAATCAGAGGGTGGAAATATGCGTGGATGGTGATTCATAACATGGCTAGTCATAGCGTTGGTAGAAATTTCATCATAAGGACTATTTGTGCTCTCTATGTTGATGCTTGCATTAGATAAAGTTTCCCCTAGTATTATAGAGGTGTCACTAATATGTTTAGATACCTTAATTGTTGAATATCCAATACCTTGATGCTTAGGAGTGTTAATAATCGATTTGGTTCTGGAATACTTTGTTTATGTAGGCCTAATCCTCTGTCTTGATAATGAATCTGTTGAAAAAAAATATTTCTCATAGGATATGTCTTGCCTTGGAAACAAGGTGCTAATCCTCCTCTGCTCTATTGTAGATCTTAAAATATGATAGCTTCTTCATTGGTAGACTCCTCCATAGGTGGGATAACTTCTTGAATTATATCTTTGGCTCGATTCTATGAAATATCAAATTTTGATGGCCCTTCAAAATATATTGGTGCTTCTTTGACTATTGTATACCCAATGCTCTGTTGCTTAAGATTGTTAGTTATCTTTACTACTTTTATGATAATGTGCTCCATATTTTCATTCTCGATGTCTTCAACTTTCCCAAAGGATGTTTTTGATTTTAATGCTTCTTCTTGATCAATTTCAGATAAGTCTATATACTTTGTTGTTCTTTGATCATGTGTAAAGATGTTAAGAGTAGGTGACTCTTGTTCCTTGTTTATGATATAAAGAGTATGAGACTCTTGTTTTTGATGAAGATCATCTTCATGTCCATTAGGAGTAAGAATCTCATGGGTAGATGTATGTGTTCTTGGCATATGGATGTGTTCTTCTTTTGGAAAACCTTGGGTGTCTTGGAAGATATCTACCAATTCATTGTAGTATTTTGATGATAAGGATTCCTAATCTTGATTTTGTGTGGTATTATCTTTGATATGCTTTGGATCACATTCTTGACATGGATCAATTTCACAGAAGGGATTGCTTGTAAAGGACCCTTGGGTTTTCTCAAATAGTGGACATATGGGTGATAGCTCTTGGCTTAGATTTTCTGCATTGGGTATAAGTGTTGGATTAAGAGTCTCTTGATCATCAATACATACTACTATGAGGTTGGATGACGTTAATATATTTTGGACTGGATCATTGCTAGACTTGGGTGATTGATTTTGATCATGCTTGAGAATAACTTCTTTATTTATGTCCTCTTTCTCATTGGATGATGTAGAGATATCATCAATGTGGTAAGTGATAGATAGCTCTTGACCATTGTTTTCAATTTTTGAGTTTGAGATATTATCATTGTTGTCATTGTTAGATGGCCCTGGAAAGCTAATAGTTATTTCTCCTTTATCAATAAGGTCTTGGATGAGATGTTTGAGTGTAGCACATTTTTTCATTGGGTGACCCTTGATTTTGTGGAACTCACATTGTTCATACTTATTATACCAAGGAAGTTTAAAGTTTGGTTCACCATAAGTTGGACTGTCGTTTATTTTGATAAGTTCCTATTGTACTAGTTCATGCATCATTATCTCTAAAGTCTCTCCCAAAGGGTTGAATTTCCTTCTTGTTTGGTGATTTTTCCTTTGTCTTTTCTTGATTGTTTTTTTCTTGATTTTGCAGAACTCCTTAATACTGTGTTTGAGGTATATTTTAATATTGCACTTGAGGTACACCTTGGTGTTGTGGAACTTCTTGATACTACGATTGAGGTACATTTTGATATTGCACTTGAGGTACACCAAGTGGTGTTGTAAAACTTCTTGATACTGTGGATATTGGAAGTGTTGTTGATGTGGATATTGAGGTGTTTATGGAATGATGTATGTTTATTTTGGATATGTAATGTTCTAACCTTGAATAATTGGTTGATGATATGTCCTATTTCAATATCATTAAATTTCCTCAATATTTTCATAAATTTTATTTAGGGTAATTTGATGTTATCGACTTATTCCTTGATGGTGATTTTGAAACCCCTGATTTTTTTCCCTATTTGATGTTCTGACCCTTGATAAGAGTGATTTAATTAATAGATCAAAATGTTTTGGGGACGTTTTGATACTCAATACCCTATCATAAGGTCACTTGGTTTATATCCTCATGGGTCCCTTCCATCATTTATGGTTTTTGTTGGGGGTGTACTAGCGTTGTTCTTGTTTGCTTCCATTTTCTTCTGATATTGTGATCGTGTAGTTGTTATAAACAACTGTCAAGCTTTTATGACCATTTTCGTAACTCCTAGCCTTTGGAAAATATTTTTCCTATTAGTGCAAAGCATAGATAGAAATGTTCTCATGTATTTTGGTGGATGTGGTATATTCTCAAGATGTATCCCTTGGCAAAAAAATTTGTAGGGCATTTTTTTGGAAGATAGAGTATGGATTTCCGCTTAAGGATTTTTCTCTTTCCGGACCTAAGGATCTTTTTATTTCTGTAAAGCATGAGGTGTGTATGTCTATTTCCACACAGGTGGTGGTAACATGGGTCTTTCGGCTTCTATGTTTGCTTTCTCTTCCTCTTCGTCTAAGATTTGTGTTGAATTTCTCCATTGGTTGGGTGTTTCATTTTTCTCAAATATGAAGGTTCTTAAACTACTAATGATATCAGTTTTTTCACCTTCAATATGTGTGATACTAGGTTGGAGGATTAGTGCTACAAGGTTTGGTTGTTGAACTAGAGCAGTTGGTCACCAGATGGTCATAAAGTGTAATGGTTTTTGAGATGGTTGCTATAAAGCTCAAGACCCTAAGGTTTGAGTGCTATATTGGAATGGTGCTACTTTTCATAAATCAAAATGTTGAAGGAATAGGGTTGATATTCCACTTCCTTGTCTAGAGGATATATTACAGAAAAGCTTACTTGAACTATCTATGAGTCCCAAGTAATTGTTGATATCTTAGACATTTGAGTGAAGGAATGATCCCAGTGGTTTGTTTGATTTTGATTTCTAAAAAGTAGATGGAAATAATGGATGGGGGACCATATGACTTATCTAGTTTTCCAATTGTTTCATTCTAACAAAGATACTTTAAGTAGCTTTGGTTTTTTTTCCCAATTGTCAACAGGATAGAGCAATAGCACTGGAATTTGAGTAAAGGTGCAAAACTATGAGCAAGAGCATCCAAATTTATCAAGTGCGGTAAAAATGTGTCAAGTGTGTTGGTTTTGGAGAAGTGAGTGGGAGTTGGAATAGCAAGTGCAACTTTTGTGTGTTTTTATCAGATGTAATGACTGCTCGGGAAAAAGCAAGTTTCTTGGGAAAATGCGAGCATCTTAGTGACAAGTGAGTTGGTTTCTCAAAAGCAAGTGCGAGCAAACATTAGCAAGTGTGCGGGTCTCATAGAAAGTGCTCAATTTCTATCAAATGTAACTGATTTTCATCAGTGAAGTTTCTAGGAAAGAGAGAAAATGCAATGATATTTTAGAAACTACACCAAAAAATTTAACTATGCTGGAATTTTGTGCAAAGGTGGTCTCGGTGTGTTTTGTTTCTAGTTTGAGCAATCTTTCCTCATATTTTTACAAGTTTAAGTTGGTTTTTCTCTCAATTTATCTGTGTTCAGAGTATGGCAAGTGATACAACAACACTGGACTGACTCAAAAAGCATGGACTTGTGTGACCTTTATGTCTATAGCTTAAGTTGTGAAATCACGATACCCAAGCCATAGTTCCCAAATGTTTACTTTGATCTAATACAACTTGAGACAAAATCCTGAATATTTAGAAACCTTTAAGGAAATCCTCAAGGAGTGAAAATATAGGGCTTCTTTTACAGGCATACACTAAATCAAAGGGTTTATGATTAAACCATCATGTTCAGTGTTTGTTTGGATGTGTTCTTTTTAGATCAAGCACAAAATATGATGTCAATATTGTTTTGAATTTATTTGGAAAGTTTGACATAAACAAGAAATTACAACCCTAGTGGATAGAAACCATTCTTTTAGGTAGGCTTGCCTCATACTCTGAAGAGACAATTTTACATACCACTTATGGCATGAGCCTGTAGTCGTACTTGGCAAGTAATTTCTCAAAAGTAAATTTCAATGCACCACTTTCAAAGAATTTTTCGGATAAAGGGGCAGCTTCTAAAATAGTTTGGCTCTTAGTAATGTTCTGGTGATATTATTTTTGGGCCCCTATACATGTGGCAATTTTCTCAATTAAGAGAGCTCCCAGCCCTTGCAATTTTTTATGCATCATAAGGATACTTAGGGAGAATACATCGGTATAGGCCAACAACACCCATCAGGATGATGAACTTTCGTCACACCCACAACTTATTTATATAACGGTCCAAAATGAAAGTATTGCTTGGGTCGCCTATGAGTTCTCCAGTGTGAGATATATCTCAATAGGCATGCCCTCTGTAGTATCCTTTAACTAGGTTGATAACTAGGAACATAAATTCCTCTACTCGGGGATTAAATATAGCAACTGGCAGTCATAATCTACTAGAGGACATCATTTAATTGTCAACCCAGGGATGTTAGACTTGAAATGGGTCTACAAAGGATATGCACTAACCACCTATTTCAGACATGTGTTATTTCTTGAAAATACTACAGTAGAATTAGAATTGCTGGAAACAAATTCTAACTAACTAAATCCATTTTTAAAGACAGGAACTACCCTATCCCTAGTGGCTGCAAGAATAGTTGAAAGCTCTATAATTCTGTCAGTTGCAAGAACAATCACACTGAAGTTCTATGAAAGGAAGTGCAACTATTCTAATTGCAGAAATGAAAAGATAGAAAGCTCCCTAAGTGGGCCCCCTTAGGTAGTGTCAAAGATACACAACAGATTAGATTGTAAATTCCATGAACGCTTTTATTGAGTTGAAACTAACAAGTACATGGCTCACAATCTTGTAATTGTATTTTTGAAAAACTAAAGCTTATTACAACAATAATCTTCCAACCCTTTCTTTGAAGGAGAATGGGCTATTTATTCAAAAATGAACCTAACAACTAACTAACCTTTCCCTCATAAAATGGGAAGTCTTTATTACATCATGACCAACCTAATGAAGAAGTGGATACAAAAAGGGAGAACTGAGTCAAATCAGTTTGAAGATTTAAAGCACCACTTTCCTAGATTTATGTGCCATCAAGACGCCTCTGCTGGATTCTTGGAATGCTTCCCTTGCATGGCATATGCCTTATCAACTGTTTCCTCATTTCTTGCTATTGAATCGGTCCTCTTGAATCAGTCCTTCAACGATCTAGTGGAGGCTAAATCTTCTTCTTAAGACTTGGTACCTGCAAATAACTAACAGCTACTCCTACAGAAAAGGATAAGCTCAACACATTTAACTCATGAAGACGATCCATCATTCCATTCATACATTCATTAGGTATTAGTTTGGAGCAAACAATATTTCGAATATGGTTGCAGGAAGGTTAATAGTAGTGGCTGTAGGAAAGGCATGTCATCACAAAAAGTCACAAGGCACACATCTCCTATCAAACTAATAAAACATTTAAGAAATAACCATGGAAAGACTTATCATAATAAACTTGTTATATTAAGCATAAATTCTATGTATCACTTCCACAATTACTACTAAATGTTTTCTTAGCATAATAAAATATATGAAAATGTTTAAAAACATAGTCTAAAATATGCCAAAAACTGGGATCATCATTTCCCCTCAATCAACTACTTGCTGGTCCCTTCAGCAAGTCTAGCATTTTTCCTTCGAGCAAACTCTCTTAAACCAGCATCCAGCTATTGTCCACATTCACCATGCTAAAAACTCCAGAAGTGTGCTCACATAGATTCCAATTGTTGCCACCTATTATCTTCTGAGTTCCTACTATAGGTGTTGTTTTCTCCTTGCATGGCCAATAGTGGCCATAAGAGAATGGGTGGTTACATGACTAATGGCAGCCAATTCTCTTTCTTTGTTCTTGTGTTTCTCATATACCTCTCTTCTCTCTGAGTAGCTGCATATAGGTTGTTTGGGGTAGACGGCTCTTCCCTTCTTAATTGCAATGGTAAGTGCTCCCATCTTGTTTGGTTGTGTTGCATAGCAGTATTGAGGTCATCATTTACAATTTGGGAGTACTGGGTAAACACTTCTTGTCTTAAGGGTTTAATTACTAGCCTAGCTCTTTCATCTTCCCATAGCTTCTTCCAATCAAAATAAATACCCATCCCCTTCTTAGATTTATTTCTCACTGTCAGTGGCAGGTTAACCTCATCATGTTTGTAACTGTCAAACTGTTCTCCTCTTCTTATTTCATTCCTGATCTAGGAGATCAGAGCATTGATGTGTATGTCCCCAACATAGCATAGAGGATTCCATTCTTTATCATGAGGCACAACCAAACTATGTAATTAAAACTCACACAGAAGGTGTCTGATATGCTACGGTGAGTCCCTGTTCGCATCATAAAATTCTTGGGGAGTGTTCAAGGGAGGGTTCTAACCTTGCCAGATCCTTATTAATTGAAAGTTCAAATATAACTCGTTTAAGTACATTGCATAAACAAGTGAGGGAGATCTACAATACACTATATGTGGGATAAGTTGGACTACCTAATTGAGAGTGTCTGTTAGATTAGCAATTTCTATATCCGTGTTCTGGATTACTCTCCTCAATCTCTCAATTTCCAATTCATAGGTAATCTGTTGATTTTGAAGTTCTGTGTAACATGACATTGCTGTAGAAAATTTTATAACATGGAGAGGAGGCTTATGGTTATGACTCACTACAAGTGGCCTTTGAATTTCCTCAGGTGCATCAACATTTTCATGCTTTTCTACCTCAATTATTTCTTTGGCATTTAATTGCCTGATAATTTCTTGTTCCATTTCATCATCTGGCTGCTAGCTCATCAAGGCCAGACCCTTCAAAAATATTCTCAGTCTCATCAACAAAAGGTTCCTTCATTTCAAGTGAAGAACTAGAAGGGTCTGACCATGATGGTGTGGACTGAGAGGCATTGAGTGAATTTTGAGCTACCTGGTTCTGAATCCTGGAGCTTCTCCATAAGGGAGTGGGGATTGCTTTATGTTTCTTTGGGTTCTTAGCTGCAGGATTAGGAGATTCACCTGTTTGCTTCCTCTTAACAAATTTAGGAGCAGGTGTAGGGGTCTTTTGTTGTGGTGTTACCATTGGTGACTTTCCCCTTTTATTCTTAGAGGAAGTCCCAGGGTTAAAAACAGTGGTTTGCACTGGCCTTTTGGGAAACCTTTCAGAAAGAGGGACCTCGTCTTGCGAGTCAGATGTTAAGTATTTGATTATATAACCTACCTGTGGAATACAATCCTGAGGAAAACGCATACGTTGGGTTCCTTTTTTATCCACATGTAGAGGAGGATCACCAAGCCGAGTAAACTCTTCCCTAGCACTTCGTGTGTCCCTTGCTCGAGGAAATAGTTCACTAGCTTGTGGTAAACTTGTTAACTCTACAATTATGTCCACTGAGGAATCAATTTTTACTCCCCTGACCTTAGCCTTTCCATTATGAAATGTCCTTGTGAACTCCTCAGCAATTTCTTCATCAAACTTTTCAAGTTTGAGAAAATAGTTGAGCCACCCGTATTGTCTGAGTGGCAGTAAATGTTGTACATCCTGCAACAAGACATTGTGGTCTGTTGGCTCATGCCTAATGGGCTGGCCTCCCATTTTTACACTTGTGTTTGCAACTTAACTTATTCAGGCTAGAATTCAGCCTAGTTATTTCAATTTCTTTCTCAAATTTAACTTCCTGCAACTCAAACCAACTTCTCTGCTCTCCCCTCAACCTAAACTTTTGAACTTCTTTCAAAAGATGCAGAAAATAGAAGGAAGAATTTTGAT
Organism: Sequoiadendron giganteum; assembly: GCA_007115665.2. Classification (NCBI taxonomy): domain Eukaryota; kingdom Viridiplantae; phylum Streptophyta; class Pinopsida; order Cupressales; family Cupressaceae; genus Sequoiadendron; species Sequoiadendron giganteum. Next base: position 187,324,456 of record CM021106.1, read on the forward strand.
CTTAACTCAAATTTTAGAAATAAAAATATTGACAGAGAGGAGCAAAAGACATGCCTGGTCATTATTGTAGGAAGTAATGGAGGTTTTCTCATTTATTGAAAATTTTCAAAAGTTCCGAGCTTAATCCGAAAGGATAGTAAAATGTGATGTGACAAGGCTTCATGGTAGTGGAAAGTAATGATGTGGCTATCAGTTATGAATTGGGAAAAATGCTCAAATGTGCGAAAAATAGCTAAGGATGTTGCAGCCATATAGGAAATCGGTTTGTCTTACTTAATACCTAACTAAACATAATAAATGAAATAATTAATCAATCATTGAGTTAAGTGGAGCTTACCTATAATGATGCACCGCAACTGACTGATGTGACTCCATCTTCTTAATTGCAAAAGGTGATCTTTGGAAATGTGGAAATGGTGATGTGTGACAGGTGGATGAGGTGGCAGAAGGAGAAATGGTATGGATAGTGGATAGAATGATGGTATGGAATGGGGATCCACATGGATGACCCCTTTATTATGATCTTTTAATGCACTTTTCATGCATTGCTTAGGGAATCAAGCCGAGACTCAATTCCTTTAGCTGCAGGATCGGTAGATTCTTGCTCAATTTGAAACTACTCCAGGAACTCTTCCTTATCAATGGGCTTTAGGTAAAGCTTCAGTTGATTCCCATTGACCAATAATTTGAACCTAACATCATCAATTGTGCTCAATTGTACTGCACCATTATCAAATACCTCTGCTATTTTGTATGGCCCCAACCATCTAGTCTACAGTTTCCCTTGACTATCCTTCTATCTTGAATCATAGAGCAAAGCCCAATCTCCTGCTTTGAATTTCTTCTCCTTGATGTACTTATCATGCCATCTGATTCTTTGATTTTGTATTATTTCAGTATGTTTTAGGGCACTCTTCCTTAGCTCATCCAAGGAATTGAGCTGAATGATTTTTTCCCTCTGTGCAGTTGTTAACTCCATATTTAATTCCAAAGTTGTTTTGAGATTTTTTTGTTCAAACTCTATTGGCATCATAGCTTTCTTACCATACACCATTTCAAAAGTTCTAAAACTTGTTGTAGTCTTCCATGTAGTTCTATAGGCCCATATAGCCTCTGGTAACCTTGCAACCCAATCCTTTCTATGCAGATCCATTGTTTTTGTTAGAATGGCCTCTATATCCTTGTTAGTGATTTCTACCTGGCCATTAGCCTAAAGATGATAAGGAGTTGACTTCCTATGCCTTATATTATACTCATTTACTAAGGTTGTAATAAGAGTAGAAGTAAATTGTGCTCCTTGGTTTGTCACTATTTCTCTAGGAACACCAAATCTAGTAAAGATTTCTTCATAGAGGAACTCTACTAATTTATTATCTCTGGAATGCTTCATAGGTCTAGCCTCTACCCATTTTGTTACAAAATTTGTGCATAAAAGAATGCAAGACTTACCATTTGAAGGCGGATCAATTGGGACTACAAAGTCCAGTCCCCATTTATCAAAAGGTGTAACAATAACTTGTGGAAAAAAAGGCATTTCATCTGATCTTGTTGGCCTTCCCATCCTTTGACATCTATCACATCTCCCATTATACTTGGCTACATCTCTATGTAATTTTGGCCAATAATATCCTATATTTAAGATTTTCATGGTTGTTCTCTTAGCAGCAAAATGTCCACCGCAAGTCTCATCATGGATTGCATGTAGTATGTCATGATTGTCTTCCTCACGTACACATCTCCTCATTACTTGATCTTGTCATGTGTAAAAAATGCAATCTGCAATCCAAGAAAAGTTAAAGCTTTTCTCTACTAACAACCTCTTTTCTTTAGGTGAGAGGTGAGGAGGAGTTCTTCCTACAGCCAGATAATTTTCTATATCTGCATACCATGGATGAATGACTTTGATGGAAAACAAATGTTCATCAGGGAAGAAATCCTCCATGAGTGCAGAATCATCTTACCTTTGAATTCTAGACAGGAAATCAGCAACCACATTGGCTTTACCTGGTTTTTCCACAATTGTAATATCAAATTCTTGCATCAGCAACAACCACCTAGCCAGTCTCCCTGTAATTAAGCTTTTGTTCATGAGATACCTAAATGTTGCATGATCAATATGGACAAATATTTGATTGTGATATAATGCCTGAACTTTTTGAGGGCATAGATGATTGCTAACATTTCTTTTTCTATAACAGTGTAGTTGAGTTCAGCTCCTAGTAAGTTCTTGTTGATTTAATAAAGTGCATGCTTAGTTGAACCACACTTTTGTCCTAGGAAAACACCAATAGCATAACCTGATGCATCTGTATGAATATGGAATGGAAGTGACCAATCAATTCCTTTCAAAAGAGGTGCTTGTGTAAGGGCAATCTTTAGATCAAGGAATGCTTTTCACATTTTGTTGTCCAGGCAAACTCTGCATCCTTCTTTAGCAAACTGTATAGGGGCCCTGTTGTTTGACTGAAATATTTAATAAATCTTCTATAGTATCTAGCATGTCCCAAAAATCTTCTTAGTTCCTTTTGCTTGGTAGGGAAGGGTAGACTAGAAATGACTTCAATTTTAGAGGGATCTACCTATATTCCTGCAGCAAAATAATAGTGACCTAGCACTATTCCTTCTTGCATCAGCATGAAGCACTTCTGACTATTGAGTGATAAATTATGATCTTCACACCTCTGTAGTACCTTTTTCAGATTGTCTTAGGCTTCCTCAGATGTTGTACCATAGACAGTAAAGTCATCCATGTATATTTCCATACAATCATATGAAATATATGAGAAAATACTAATCACAACTCTTTGGAAAGTTGCAGGTGCATTACAAAGACTGAAAGGCAAGATTGAATAGGAAAATGTTCTCTAAGGGCATGTGAAAGTAGTCTTTTCCTAGTCCTCTAGAGCAATCTTTGTCTGATTATATCCACTAAAACCATCAAGGAAGGAGAAATACTTTTTCCTTGATAAGTTATCTAGGACTTGATCAATAAAGGGAAGAGGAAAATAATCTTTCTTAGTTGCTGAGTTGAGCTCCCTATAATCCACACACACTCTCCATTTTCCTCCTTTCTTAGGGACAATAACTAGTGGAGAAACCCACTGGCTATCTGAGATTGGGTAGATAAATCCAGCATTCAACATCTTCTGCAATTCCTCCTTAACAATTTCTCTTAGAGCTAGATTAATTCTCCTTTGGGGCTGTCTAACAGGTTTGAACTCACTGTTGATGAAAATTTGGTGTGTACATAGCTTTGGATCTAGCCCTTTCATATCACTGTAATCCCAAGCAAAAGTTGTCTTGTGGGCAGTAAGCATTTGGACAATTGACTCTTGTTGTTTATTGGTAAGTTTACTATTGATATTCAAGGTTTTTCCCGTAGCTACTTCCACTTGGGAAGTCAATTCAAGCATAGATAATTCAGACAGAAAAGGAATTTCTACTTCATGGGGTAATAAGGTGTGCAAACAGTCAGTTGATGCAGGATAATGAGCTGAAGCAGGTGGGGGTAGAATTGTCTGCAATGAACATGGAACTTTTTCACAAAGGGGGTACTCAATACCATAATTTTTCTGAAGGATATTAAACAATATTTCTTCATCTTCTTGTTTTTCAATAAAAGGCTCTTTGTTAATCATCATCAGGTTTGCCACAAAATTCATTTCTTCCACTTCTTCTCCTAAATCTGGCCAGACTGCTTGTCTAGACTCAAATTGAGGCTGGGCTGGAGCATAAAGGGTGAGCTTCTTGGTGCTATATCCATTACAGATAGTCATGTTACTAGACCTACATCCTATGTAAGCATCAACAGTGGCTAGCCAAGGCCTTCTTAGAATTACAGGATATCCTCCTAGTGTTGCTTTTGAAGACAAAACCATAAAATCAATAGGGTATTCCCATGAATCTAGGGTGACTACTAGGTCCTCAACTACTCCATCAGACTTGACAATTGAACTATCAATGAGCTGCAGGACCGTAGGTGTAGCCCTTAGGTCTGAAATACTTAGCTTTACCACAAGTTCCTTAGTCATGACATTGATAGCTGCTCCAAGATCTACTAAAGCATTTTTAATTTGAACTCCATTTATAATGATTTCCACAACAAGACTGCCAGGGTCTAAATATTTTGGGATGGTAAGCTTCCCTAGCATCAAATCTGAGAGTTGACCTAAGACATGGATAGTTTGAGGGTCCTTCTTTTTCCTACCCAATTTCTTTAAACATGCTTCTTTAATAGCCTTGCTATAGATAAGTACTTCTTTGATTGCTTGGAACAAGGGAATTTTTACACATATGTGCTTTAGTTGTTCAAGAATGTCAAAGGTAGTCTCTTCTTGATTTTGAACAACTTCACCTTCCAACCTTTGTGGAAAAGGAGGTGAGAGTTTATTGGACACTTTAGGCAATGATGGATTTTGCATGGGCTTATTGGATGGAACTTGATCATTAGTATCTTATTGCTCATTCTCCTCAAATGGAAATTTTGTGATTATGGGAGGAGAAGGTGTAGGTAACACTATCCCTAACCATAAGTTAATATTACTCAAGTTGGGAGCATAAGCAGGCTACTGATTGGGGTCAGTTAAATAAACTTTTTGTTGTTGTTGAGGCTGGTTATTTGGATTAGGTGTTGCCTAAGCAGGTAACTGGGTTGGCTTAGGATTTTGGCTTTGATTAGCTGCAGGAGGTGGTATGATTGACTGCTACTGGGGTTGCTACAAGAAACCAGTGGGTTGATTTGACCATTGTTGGCCTCCCCTCCACTAGTTAGACTGCTACCAATTCCCTTGTGGAGGATGCCACTAATTTTGTTGGGGTGACTGCCAATTCCCTTGCAGGGGCTGCCACCAGTTTTGCTGAGCAATTGGCCAAGGATTATTCCACTGAGGTTGGGAATATGGGCCATAATTTGTAGGGTACTAGTTCTACCATTGATTATTATATGAACCAAAATTTTGCAAGGGATCTTGAGGCATACCTTGTCTTGGGGCCCAAGGCCTACACTGAGCAACAAAGAACACTTCTTCATCTCCTTGTATTATTTTGAATTCGGTGGGAATATTTTGCACCTCCAAATTAGCCACTACCTTGCATCTGCAATCCTTCTTCCTTTGTCTGCAGTGAGGGAAATATTCAGCTAGCATTTCCTCTGCTTCATTTTTCTTCCTCCTAGCTTGCATAGTGTCCAGTTGTGTATCAACTTCATCGATGATATCTTGCTTGAAGTTGGAAAAGAGATTAGAAATCTCCCCCTTTGACACTCCTGAAGCATTCCCTTTTGCAATAGAGGATCTAAACCCTCTGCCTTTCTTCACGGTTGCCTTGGAATAGTTGAGACAAATATTCTTGATATCATCCCAATTGCTTTGGGTGATATCTCCTCTGGCCATGAGGTCTAGTGCCTCCATGCAAGCATCATTAACTCCTCTTAGGAAGAGAAGTTTTTTAGACTCCTCATTCAATTGATGCAGAGTGTTTTTCTGCACACTGAACGAAAACCTTGACACATAGTCTTCCAAGGTTTCATCCTCTTTCTATGACATATTGAAGATGTCATCTCCTCTCATATCATCCCCCCTACAATATTCTTTATACTTTCCCAAGAACAGAGTCTTCATTTCATCCCAAGTGGTCACTACATTGCCTCCTAATCCCATGAACCACCTCAAAGCTGACTCCTTAAGGGTAGAGGAAAACAACTTCAGCTTGTGTGCACTAGTGGTGTAGTCATAACTTTTGCAAAGGATGTCAAACTCAAACAAGAAGGTATGAGGGTCTTCAATAATAATTCCATAGAACTTTGGAAGTAATGAGGCAGGGATATTCTTGAGATGATTATTGTCATGTAGGTCAAGAATTGGAAATGGAAAATTAGGCCTTGCCATCCTTGGTGGTGTTCCTGGGTTAGCTCCTGGCTGATAAACTATAAGGGCAAGCGGATTATTATGTGGGTCGTGGTTGTTGGAAGTTTGTAGATTATTCAAATGTTGGGTGAGTGGATCAAGGTCGTCAGGCTCATCAAATAGGTTAAAACTTAACTCTGATAGACAATGAAAATATAGACAACTCCCTAAGTGGTTCCCCTTAGGTAGTGTCAAAGATACACAACATATTAGACTATAAATTCCATGAATTCTTTTATTGAGTTGAAACTAACAAGTACATGGCTCATAATCTTGCAACTATATTTCTAAAAAACTAAAGCTTATTACAACAGCAATCTTCCAACCCTTTCTCTGAAGGAGAATGGGCTATTTATTAAAAATTGAACCTAATGACTAACTAACATTTCCCTCATAAAATGGGAAGTCTTTATTACATCATGACCAACATAATGAAGGAGTGGATACAAAAAACAAGAATTGAGTCAAATCAGTTTAAAGATTTAAAGCACCACTATCCTAGATTTATGTGCCATCAAGACACCTCAACTGGATTCCTGGAATGCTTCCCTTGCATGGCGGATGTCTTATCAACTATATCCTCATTTCTTGTTGCTGAATTGGTCCTCTTTGAATAAGTCCTTCAATGATCTAGTGGAGGCTAAATCTTCTCCTTAAGACTTGGTACCTACAAATAACTAACAGCTGCACCTGCAGAAAAGGATCAGCTCAACACATTTAACTCATTAAGATGATCCATCATTCCATTCATACATTCATTAGGTATTAGTTTGGAGCAAACAATATTCCAGATATGGCTGCAGGAAGGTTAATAGTAGTGGCTATAGGAAAGGCATGTCATCACAAAAAGTCACAAGGCACACATCTCCTATCAAACTAATAAAACATTTAAGCAATAACCATGGAAAGACTTATCATAATAAACTTGTTATATTAAGCATAAATTCTATGTATCACTTCCATAATTACTACTAAATGTCTTCTCAGCATAATAAAAGATATAAAAATGTTTAAAAACATAGTCTAGAATATTCCAAAAACTAGGCTCATCACCCTCTAAAGGTTTGCTTTGAAAATAAAGGTGTGAAGCTCGAGATTTTTTCTCTCACCCAAGATCGCCAAAAAGTGAGGGGAGAAGACAACCATCTAGCTTGCCAAACACTGAATGCACAACAGAAAATTTATAGTAGTTTGATTCTTTTTAAGCACCTCGAGTGGTGCTATCCCCAAAACTATGTGAATAAAGCATAACAACTTGTTCTTTTTAATTAAACCAATACAAAGTATTCTAGATATCAATCACTTAAGATAGAAATGGTGTAAGAAAAAAGGGATTTATTTATCCATTTTTGAGCCCAAATCTGAGTGTTTCTAAGAAATCAATCCCGGTCTTACTTGGTCAATAAAAACAAATATGAGCATGCGTCAACAAAAATAAATTGTTTTGCATTGTTCTTTTTATGCACCAAAATCAATATTCTTAATTACGAAAACTTGGAAAGAGTTCATTTTTAGAGCATCCAAATTGAAGTGTTTTTTGTTATTTTTATGCACCAAATGACAATTCCTAATTTAGAAAAACTTTGAAATGGTTCATTTTTAAGAACACCAAAATGAAATGTTCATTTGTGTTGTTCTTTTTAAAGCACCAAATAAAGGTTCCTAACTTAAGAAAGCATAGGAATGATTCAATTTTTAGGAGCACCAAAAGATAAATGTGTTTTTTGTTGGTTCTTTTTAAGCACTAAATGAAAGTTCCTATTTTAAGAAATCTTGAAATGGTTCATTTTAAGAGCACCTTAAAACAAAGTGTCTTTGTTCTTTCTAATGCACCAAAACAAAATATTCCTAACTTAAAAAAAAAATGTTTGTAAATATGGAGTGCTTTGACCATTCATCTTTTGTACAAAAAATGTGTTAATGTTTCTCAAACCCTAAATACAAACACATTAGCACCTGTCACACATTCAAAACCAGGCATCCCTTATCAAAAAAAATTAGTTACAAATTTGCAGATCTCAAACACAGGTCTGTCAGAACAAATGCACATAAATCATAGTCAAGTGTGCCTTTTGTAATAGAGAAAATGCATAGGTTTAGAGCAAGTTCACCCTTGTCAACAGCCAAATGCTTAGAAAAATGTCAAGTGTGTTGTTCTTGTGTCAGATGCATGGTTTTCATAGGCAAGTGCAAGGTTTTCTTGATAGGCAATTGCAAATTTTTTTTGGACAGTGCGTGAAAACTTCTCCAAAAGTGATTTTGGAACCTACAACTTAAAAAATAGCTCATAGAAACGTTAGTGTAGGGGACAAGTGTCCCACCGGGCATGCCAGAATGTGTGAGGGGTAAAATCATAGATGCAAAACAAGAGAAATGTACTTGAAATCAGAATCTAAGCTAAGATCAAGAACACTAATCTAGATTTAATCCTACACTTACAAAATGAACAATTTATAAAACTGAATTCAAACGCATGAAAATGACATATATAAACAATTGAATTCAAATATGAAATTTTTACCCATGTCATATCAAAGTGTGTTCACTTGAGGTTGGATTGTTTGTATCACCACAAAGCCTCCATAGTTTGTGTTCAAAGCTTTGAAGCGATATCTTGTTTGGTTGATCGAAGAAATATGTTGAAGCTCTAATGGTGGTTGTGAATGTCGTGAGTACTTCTTTGTGCAAATGATGTTGACTATTCAATCCTTTTTTTGAGGAAAGAGGTTTATTATATAGAAAAAGTGATTTGAAATGAACGATCAGGATCATGTTGTATAATATCCAAATCAACGGTTGAAAGGTGTTAAGGGGATTTAGACATGAATAGATTGTGCAAAGTAGATTGTACAATTTGTTTTGATTGAGGAATAGATTGGTTAGTCAGGATTTAGATTGATCAGTCAAGAATTAGATGGCTTAGTTAGGAAATAGATGACTTAGTCATCAAATTAGATGGCTCAGTCAGCAATCATAATTTGCTCAATCAGAAAGTGGGTGAGGAAAATTGATTAATTCATTTAATTAATTCATTCATTTTTTGAGTTGAACGTGCAAATAAAATTTGACTTTTGCAAATAAAGTTGCATTAGTTTGATTTAATTTTTGATAAATGATTTGAATAGTTTAATTTAATTATTCAAATTTTAGAGGGAGAAGTGAGTTAATTAAAGTATTATGATTTAATAATTCAATTAACTTAGGGGAATAAGGTGATTTAGTGAGGTAATCAAATAATTGGTGATATTTAACTAATCAGGATGAAATAAAGTTAGATTAGGACTTTATTAAATAAATGTTATTTATTTAATTTATTGAAATGATGAAAATGTGAATTAATTAAATAATGTTGTTTTATTTAATTAATAGTAGAAATAGGGTTTTAGGACTTTATTAAATAAATTAAATTTATTTAATTCATTGAAAACAATGAAAAAGTGGATTAATTAAATAATGGCATTTTATTCAATTAATAGAGGAAATTAGGGGTTTAGATGTTTTTGATGCTATTTGATGTTGTTTGATGTTGTTTGATGTTGTTTAGGGTATGTGATAGGTGTTAGGTCAATTTTACATGTCTACAACTTTGACTCAACATACAAAGAATATTCTTGCTCATACCAAACATACAGAAACTTTGTTTAAAATATATGGTTGGGTTGTGTTAAAACTTCTCGGACCAATTGCACAAAGAGGTATAAAATATTTAACATGCAACTACTACACGAATTGTCTCAAAGCAACTTTCATAAACTCAATAAAGAAAGTATTCACTGTGGTAGTATCACAAAAAATTCTTACAAACAGAAAAGTGAAATGATGCTCAATTTCCCCCATTCCTTCTTCTCTCAATCCTTATGGACATCCTCGAGAGATCCTGGGAATGATTCAATAAAATAAATCATATAGATAAGACTATAAAAAGATAAAATAATGTTGCAATATCACTTGCCATATCTGTTTGGGTTGGGGCTATTTTTTGGTGTTGATCATGTCTATTGTAGGAACGAATTCATTAAGGCATATCTCAGGATGTTGTTGGTGAATTGTAAAAAGATAGGTAGTTAATATTTTGTCATTGTTTTCATTTGTTTGTAATCAATTTTTTTTACTATTTTCTTGAAAGTTTTAGCTTTTGATGTTTGCTCTATTTGTTTGTCTATTTTGTCAAAGGGTGAAGATGACAATTTGTTTATTATGGATGGAAATTTTATTTTGGATTGTGATAATGGAGTTAGGACCTTTTTTTATTTTTATGAGTTTTATGATGTTTTTGTTGTTTTCATGAGACTAACCTAGGGCCTCGGGGGCTCATCAAAGATAAGCCTTACCTATATTGTACACGTAGAGGCTTGTAGCTCACTTGGTTTGATAAGAACATGTTTTTGGTCCTTTTTGTTTTGTGAATGTTTTTTGGATTTTGAATGTTTTGACTAAGTTGAAAGAAATCATGATAGATACCTAAAGGGACTGACCTAAGGCCTCAAGGGCTGATAAGCCTTTCCTACATTTTACACACAAAGACCACATAGTTCAACCAGTGTCAACTCAAAAGAATAACATGTTTTTGGGTTTTAAAAACCTTGATAACTTGTAGGACTAATATTTCACTTCTCTTTCTAGAGGATATGTTGCGAAGAATCTACTTGAACTAGTTGTGAGGTTCAAGAAAATGTTGATATATTGGAATTTTGAGCAAAGGAATAATCCAAAGTTATTGTTTTGATTTTTTTGTTTTCTGGATGTTTTTTATTTTTATTTTTTTGAGTTTTTTTATTCGACCATGATGGGATGCACAAGGATCTAATCCATGACTAGCTTTGGGAAGTTGCCCCTAGTTTGAGACAAGACTACCTTCATTAGGAGAGATGAATGTTTTTGGTACAACAAGGTTCAATGCTAAATCAATTATCAAGCCACGGTTTGTTTATTATGGGATGCTTTGGATAGCATTGATGGATAACAATGCAAATGTTATGCAAACACAACACCTATTTACCAGGTTTTCACTATGGTACCTATTCTAGGAGTGCCACAAGGTGGTTTTCACTTAAAGAATGATTTATTTTTCTTTACTATTTTTCTTGATTTTTTTTTTTTCGTTTTTAACTCTTTTTTATTTTTTGTATTTTTACCCTTTTGCGTACAGAGTATATCTTTTTGTTGGAATGAATTGTTTTGAAGGTTACCCTAGTAGTGAGTTAGCAAGATACCTTGTTGATGGGACAAATTACTTTGAAGGTTACCCTAGTAGTGTGTTGGCAGGATACCTTGTGTTTGGGACAAATTTCTTTGAAGGTTACCTTGGTAGTGGTTAGTAGGATACCATGTTGTTGGGACAATTCCTAGATCACACCGTGAGTTAGAAGGCATAGATCAAGATTTATTTTGAAGCAAGATGTAAGTACTTGCCTCAAATATCTATCAATTTAGGTGATGGATTATCTTGTGACAGGATAACATGTTTGGATAGAGTATCTCCTTTGGGACCATGCCTCATGGCTCAGATAATGTTGGATAGGATAGGGTCAATGATAGTGACCCATGTCAAGATGTTTTCCATAATCAAGTGTAAAGTGTACACCAAACATTTGTCAAGATCAAGGCAAGTTGGATTTGGATAAAAATGGATTGGATTTATTATGGATAAGCTGAGATGCTTCCACCTTAAATGGTGCATGTAGATGCTTGTTTCTACACATGATTCATGTTTGTCAGGTTTTTATCATGGTACTTGTCTAAAGCACCACCATAGTGGTTTTCATTGGAGGAGGATTTTTTTCTTGACCATTTTCTTGATTTTTTTTTAATTTTTCTAATGTCACACAAGATGCCTACTTACCAGGTTTTCATCATGGTGACAATTTTTTGCTCATCTTGAACCACCTAGTGGTGCTAATGTAGATATTGTTGGTGCTAATATGGGTGGTGTTGTTGTAATAGTGTGCCATCCATATCCCGCTTGAAGGACTTGTTTTGCTCAGATACAAACAATTGAATATAACCCTTGATAATTCTTATCTTCTTTGTTGATATCCAAGTTAACCTTATCTAGATGTACACATCGCAATAGAGTACCCTTAGAGTCCTTATGATAAAGAGTCACTACCAATACATGGTGATGGGGGGTACTATCACTCAAGAGCAAATTTTCTCTTTCAAAGACCTACTATTTGGTCTTACTAGGGTATTCTTCTCTACCCTCCTCAGAGGTCACTCCTAAGACCCCTATCTCCTTATAGAACTCTCCACCAATTTCAAACACTCACCTTTGCTCTCACACCCCTACTAAGCACCTTTGGGCTCAACTTTTCCATAACATTCCCCAAGCCATTCTTGGGACTAGGAATAGTTCTTCCAACTATTCCTTGGTTGATATTACTTCACTCTGATCCATCTTGTTGGATTCCTTCTTCATTTGTCCACCGAATTCATGTAAACCTTGTTTTTAGGCCTTGTAGCCTTTTTGGTCAATTAGGCCTCCTAAAACCAGTGTTCTTGGAATAACTCCATGACTTCCTTAACAAACCCCCAAAATCTTTAGGTATTATCTCTATAGACCTCCTAGGCTCCAAGATTTCCTAGGTTTTAGACCTTCTTGGTGTCTGTACATAGGTCTATCACCAAACCCCTATTTTCAAGGGTTTCTAGGGCATGTGACACTGTCTGGTTTCTTTAACTTCATTGAGTGCTTTAATGGCCTCCTCTACACTTCTCCTTGCATACAGATGTCCAAGACACATACCCCTACACCTCTATACCATTTATTGGCACAAACCAATCTGTTAAGCAAGCCCTCTTGCTTCTGTTATGTTCAAGAACCTAGCCAGAATGCCCCTGCACTCGCCTAGAGCTTGATGGAATTACTAGATCTCCTAAAAAAAAGACTCCACAGACCATGTTTACACTATATACAAGGTCCCCTACTTGATTCCAAGAGGCCATGGAAGTTCAGCCATGGGAATTCAAGTGGGGTGCATCTTTTACAAAACTGGCCCTAAACAGGGCAGTGAAACAGATGAACACAAAGTATTTACAAACTTTTAACTAGTCGTGCCAAATAGCTAAACCAATGCCACAAAAAGTAGTTACATGTCACAAATTAAAGATTCAATGCATTAGTTCATTCCTTTCAATCCATTAATTGATTGGATCAAGGCTCTGTTTCAAAAACACAGTCAAGAAAACTTGTTCTTTCCAAGACACAATCCATACAATAGTATTGCCAACTCTTCCAACTCTTCCAACTATCAGGTTAGGGTTTTTCTGACCTTATATATCCTATCCCCACATGTTGGGACCCTTAGGTCAGGCTTAGAACAACATAAAATGCTTCCTAGTGTTTAGGAAAAGTTGTCATGACAACTTTGCAAGATGTCCTAAGAATACACAAAGCTCAAGACTCTAAACAAACTTGCCACAACACATACACCAAATCAACATTGGGACTTTATCAAATAGTCCTTATTACCTTGGTGGTTGGCTAGAACCACCTACAAGCCAAAATTTGCTAAGACCTTTCAAAAGACCTTAAGGTGCTCCTGCACCACATGGTCAATGTGAGATTTGGATATCATGGATGGTGAAATGTGTTGAGGGATATGAGATTTAGATGGATTGGTTGATAGTTTGGAATCTTTGACTCTCCAAACATGGGGTGATGAGCAATGATGGGTGGATATGAAGATTCGATTGGGACCAACATCTTGATATACCTTGTAGGTTGCTCTTGAAACTTTCTTTTGCATTGTTGGACTTTTTTGATGGGTGAACTTCCTTTTTTTTCATTTTTCCCCATAGTTTCTTTGACTAATGGAGTTTGATAAGTATGATTTTCTTTCTTTTTCTTTTGTATCCATTCGAATTTTTCTTGTCATTTTTGTTTTGTTGATTTTTTTGCTTCAATGAATTGTTTCATTCTTAGATATAGATTTTTCTCTTATTGTTGGTCCCAATTAGAGGGTTGAAATATGCATGGATTGTGATTCATGACATGGCTAGTTGTAGCGGTAGTGGTTTCTTCATAAGGACTCTTCGTGCTTTCCATGTTGATGTTTGTGTTAGATGAAATTGCCTCCAGTCTTATAGAGATATCACTGATATGTTTAGATTCCTTAATTATTGAATAATCAAGACCTTTATGCTTAGGATTTTCAATAATTTGCACTGGTTCTAGGATACCCTATTCATGTTTTCATAATCCTTTGCCTTCATAATCCATTTGTTGAAAAAAAATATTTGTAATAGGATATTATTTACCTTGGAAACAAGATATTAATCCTTCTTTGCTCTATTGTGGACCTTCAAATGTGATAGCTTCTTCACTGGTAGGATCCTTCATATGTGGGATAGCTTCCCGATTGATATTTTCAACTTGATCCTGTGAAATATCATATTTTGATGGCCCTTCAAAATATATTGGTGCTTCTTTGACTGTTGTATACCCAATTCTCATCTACTCAGGATTATTATTTATCTTTTCTAATTTTAAGATACTATGCTCCATATTTTCATGCTCAATGTCTTCAACCTACCTGGAGGATGTTTATAATTGAATGCTTCTTCTTGATCAATTTAAGATATGTCTATAGATTCTGATGTGGTTTGATCATGTGTAAAGATGTTAAGAGTAGGTAACTCTTATTCCTTTGTAATGACATTAAGAGTATGAGACTCTTGTCTTGGATGTAGAGCATCTACATGTTCATTAGGAGTAGGCATCTCATGGATAAATGTGTGCGCTTGGCATAGGGATGTGTTCATCTTTTTGAAAACCTTGGTTGTCTTGGAAGATATCTACCAAGTCATTGTAGTATTTTGATAAGGATTCTTGATCTTGAATTTGTGTGGTATTATCTTTAATATGCTTTGATTTGTGCTCTTGACATGGATCAGTTTCAAAGAAGGGATTTCTTATAAAGGAGATCCTTGGATTTCCTCGAAATGTGGACATATGGGTGATAGATCTTGCCTTAGATATTTTACATTGGGTATAAGTGTTGGATTAAGAGTCTCTTGATCATCAATATGTACTTCTATGAGGTTGGATGATGTCAATATATCTTGGTTTGAATCATTGCTAGACTTCGATGATTGATTTTGATCATGCTTGGGATTAAATTCTTGATGTATATCCTCTTGTTCATTGGATGATGTAGAGATATTGTCAATGTAATCAGTGATAAATAGCTCTTGATCATTGTTTTCAACTTTTGAGGTTGAGATATTGTCATTGTTGTCATTAGTGTTTGAACCTTGAATTTCATCTTCAATGGCTATTTCTCCTTGATCAATAAGGTTTTGGATGATTATTTTGAGTGTAATACACTTTGATGCATCATGACCTTTTACTCCTTGATATTTACAATAGGTCTTGTCATCGTACCATGGGAATTTGATGGTAGGTTCACCACTTCATGTTAGTTTTGGAAGTGTGATAAGTTTGGCATAGACTAATTGGTTTAACACACCCTTAATTGGCTCCCCTAAAGGAGTGTATTTATGATCAATAGTGTGGTTAGATTGTGAGGCTTGTTGTGGTGGAGATGATTGTTGTATTTGAGATGGAATTTCTTGTTGGTTTTGAGATTGATGGCCGTGATGATGTTGTAGTTGATGATTTTGATGTAGATATTGTTGATTTGGGGGTTAATATTGTTGTTGGATTTGATTTTGATGTTGAGTGTGTTGGGAAAGTCTGCCTCAACTTTCTAGTCTTTTCCATTTAAGACTTAGGTGATTTCTTCTTGTTTGTGGCCTTTACCACCATACTGCTGCCTGTTCTTTCCTTGGTGGTGCAGTTGTGCGGTCTACCGCTTTACCGCAAGCCACCTTTTCTCTATATGGCAATTGGGTGGTGTTACCGCTATACCACAGAGGTCTCTTGGAGGTGGCACAGTTGCATGGTAAGCGGCATAGTGGTGGCAAGCTGGCAGAAGATGTTTACCGCACTACCGCGGTCGGTGCTTGGAGTGACCGCAGTGACCGTAGTAAGTCCTCTGGCGGTCAGTGCTGGTAGTTACCGCCCTACCACATTCAGTGCTTGGTGTGACCATGGTGGCCGCAGTATGATCACTAGCGGTCTGCTAGGCGGTTACCGCCATACCACGAGGCAATACCAACAGGGTTGCGGTAGCGCGGTGGTGGTATGTGGGCCAGAGCTCGCAGGAGCTTGGATGGCTTACCGCCATACCATGAGGCATGTTGGTCTAGGCTGCAATAGCACGGTAGGAGCTCAGATGAGCTCAGGGCAGAGTTTGACCGAGTTGGACTTGGTGTCAGAGCGGTAGGCGAATGGCAGGTTGGCACATGGTAGGTTGATTGCATATGGTTGGCCGAAGAAAAAGAAGGGACAGAGCACGGTGAAGGCTTGGGTGAGCTCGGGGGAGCTCACTGCCATACCACGGCTGGGTCGAATGGACTCGATGGTAACGCGGTAGAAAGATATGGCTCGGAGCTCGGTTGACCGAGCTTGACCAAGTTGGACCGATAGTCAAAGTGCAATTGTGAATTGTTTGGCGACACGTGGCAGGTTCTTTGTGATCCCCATGGCCGATGTTTTATTTTTGATGTGCAATTGAGTTGCATTACTATAGCAAGGTTGATGGACATGTCTGAGACCGGATTTAATTTTGCGCGGCTCGATGCTTGCGGATTAAGTGGTGCACGTTATCAGAAATGGAAGGCTTGTAGGTGGATAATTAATTATCCTGATGACCGTTGCTAGCAGGGATGGGCTGAACAGGTTGGCACACAATATATGTATTCTGGTGTGCAGATCAATACTGAGATGAGCGATAATAGAGAGAGGCTAAGAGTATTCAAGCGGTTCAACTGTGAACACTTAGACTCTCGGATCTAGTAAGATGTGAACCTGTGAGGCCAAGTGGTTGAGTTGGCCGTGGGGCTGGCTATGACAATCATTTGTGAGGAGCTAAAGGGAATCTACATAGTATGGCATAAGGACATTGTAATTGTGTGATGATTCAGATTTGTGTTGCCAGTATTCTTTCTCCAGATGAACAAGATGTAATATCCTGAAGAGCATAGCTCTAGTTTTGTATTGTAACCATTTTAGTTACTGAATAATACAAGTGAGTTGAATGTTTTGGAGGTGGGGTTTTTAACCTGAAAAGGTTTTCCCCATGTATATCTGTGTGTTCATAGTTTTGTCTTTCATGGTTATTTGTTTGTGTTGAATCTGTTACTTGTCAAGCAGTTACTTTCCTCAGTAGTATCAATGGGGGATCAATTGTGCCTGTTTCCTCTTTATGGCATGGTTGGTTATGTCTTTTTTGTGATTTTGAATTGAAATCACTAAGGCATTGTTGTCTTAGATGATAGAACCAAACTTCGTATCCCCAACAAGTGGTATCAGAGCCAGTAGTTTGTTGCTCTTGATACCAACAAGTGGTATCAGAGCATGGTCGAAGGAGGTCGAGACTTGGTGATACCAACTAGTGGTATCAAATTCTTCTCCTGGTCATTGAAGTTCTGGGTATTTCTCTTGTGAAGATTTCTTATTCTGGAAAGCTTGAGGAAGTTTGGAGAAATCGGTTGGTGATTGATCCTTCGATGAGTGGAAGTGTGTGCTTCATTGATTCAACACATAGTTTTGAAAGACACTGGAGATGACTGGAGTTGATCATGTTATGGCAATGTGATCTGAAGCTCCTGGTTGGTGAGATGTGCTTATGGTTGTGTTGCAGCGAAGCGTGGTGTTCATACCAGGAGTCTGTGAGAGGCTCTCTAGCCGTATGGACTTGCTTGTGTTGTTGATCAGCTATGGAGAGTTGTGCTTGTGTTGGGTGTTTTTGACTTAGCACTGAAGGTAGTTTCTCTGGTACTCTGATTGCATGGAGGCTATGAAGTGACCTTGGTGGTCTACAACTTCTGGATAGCCTGGCTCTCTCATTTTCTTGTGCATGACTGTGGTCTTGGAACTAGTGTGAAATGGACATGTTGTTCCTCTGTGCCTGTGTCTTGCACTTGCATGGTTCAGATTCATGTCTTTGGCTCTGGAGGTTTTCTGTAGATTTTCCTAAAAATTCTATCATGTTTTTTCATGTTTCTTTTCATTGTTCTAGTTAATCGTGATGGTTGTGTGCAGACTCCTAAGTTGTCCAAATGAGCAATGAATATGGAGATGCGTGGGTGTTTTATAAACACTGTGGTTTTGCATGTTTTACACAGTCAAGATAAAAGTTGGGTTGTGTGGAGTTGTTGTCTTCTATTTTCCAGATCCTAACTTTTGGGATGTGATTGGATGATATAGCTGCAGTTCAACATGGTTTGAGGACGTGTGATGTCTTCTTTATATGGGTGTGTTGGTATGAGTTACTCTTTCAACATTCTTGTGGTATGTTTGTTGGTTTCCTAGAATTTGGTGCTTGAGTTGTGGATGTGTCTGGAAAATTGGATCTGTCGTTGATCTGGTGTTTGAGTCATGCTTGTCTTCTTTGGTTGTTCTCTTTGATTATCTTAGTTTTGCAATTTCCAGTGCAATGATAGATTTTCAAGTTTCATTTGGTTGCATCCACAAGTTGTGCAATGTTGTGGGTTGTCCTTACCTACATGTTTGTTGTGAGACAACTTGAAAGTGGACTATCAATATCCACGAGGTTGTAACTGTGTGGTGCAAATCCTTTAGCTGACCTTGTCTATGGTCACTTGTGCATTGGCATGGTTGTTTTGAGAAGAGAGGAGGAATGGCGTTTGAGTACTTGAATAGTCAGTGATGGGGACCTGAAGCATGTGAATCACATTGTCATGAAGAGCTGGATACACTGGCTAGTGTAAACGTTTGATAGTGATGAGGTGATCGGTCATGGTGCTTGGAGAGCTCGGTGTCATAGTTCAGTGGGAGCTTTAGAAATGACTATGGATTCATCACTTGGTGATGAATGATCTTCTTTGGTTTTGCAGATGCTTCTTGAGGACTGTTAGTTCTTGTTGCTGCAGAAGAGTTCTTTTGCATCTGCATGGTCACTATTTGAAGATTTGGAGCATCTTCGAGCCATGAAGGACCTTGGTAGTCTTTGGCTGAGATGTTGGTGGTGCTTGACAAGTGATGTTGGTTTAGAGTTTGTTTGCTTGATGTCATGGTATACTCTTGCTTGTGCATTAGAGTTTCGGCACGTTGCTTTGCTCTTGAGACCATGGGAAATTCACTTGAAGCATGGTATCTCCTAAGGGGATGTGTAGATCATGGTGTCATAATAAGTTCCTATCCTAGGTTTGGAGCTTTGACAGTGGTACGGGGTTTCTCTTTGTTTTGAGTACATTGGTCATATGCTGGTGGACTTCATGTTTATTGCAATGATGCAGTTTGGAGTTAGCATGAGATGACAGGTGATGGTGCTCATAGACGCATGGAGAATAAGGTGAGGCTAGAATTCTTTTGAGAATGTTGTTGTTACAGCTGAAAGTCCAAGTAGCCTGCACCTTGGTTGAATGTGAATTCAATAGAGACATTGAAGGAGAATGCTCTTGGGTAAGTCTCGATCACTTATTTCTTGGATGAGCATGTTTTCCTTTCTTCTTGGTCTGCTCGGCAGTGATATCACTTTGAAAGGTATTTTCCCATTATACTTTTTAGATGTGTTATGCTTTATCTTTCATTATATGAATCTTGAGTTGTTTTGAGATTCTAAGGGATTCATAATGGAAGGTTGATAGCATAGTGGATCTCCTTGTGCTTTTGAGGACTGATACAAGATGTTTATATGGGTTAGTCTAATATTCTTTGAGATGCTTACATCCATGGATTTGTTGGATGTTGTTAAGGATTTTCTTTTGGGATGTGAAGAAGATCATTCTTGACACAACTGGCATATAGAATTGTTTGTAGAAGGGCACATTTTTGATTTGTTGTTTCTCTCTAATCTGGTCTTGTTCTTCCTGATTGTTCTTTTGACTTTAGATGTGGATTGCCTTTGTGGTGCCAAGTTGGTCATAGTTCGTGGTCATGTGTTGTCACTTGGGTGATGACACGAAGGTGCCTGTGCTTCTTTCTTTAGTCAAGTTTGGAGGAGTTTGGAAGAACTGTGGAAGATAGTTGAGAGAAATGTTTCTTGCAATAGGTGGTTGCAGGTGTTGCAGATCAGTGTGAATGTTCCTTGGAACTACATGGTTACTCATTTCTATGTGTAGGGTTTGGTGGACTTAGTATGCCTGGATCATGTGTGATGGTGCTTTGTTTGCATTCATCTCAACAGTACCTTTACAGTGGGAGTACCTAGATGTGTTTGGTCTTTTGACTGGTTGACACAGGGTGCTTGTTTTCTACTGAGATGGGTGGTTTTATGATAGCATGAGTCTATTGTTGGATTTCATACCTTTGAGGTATGGGTGGTTGGATGGATTAGCATGAGTTTTGGGTGCTATGTTTAGCTGCATGGGTTTGATCAGCTGGATGAGGGCAGGCAGCTTGATGGTTATTGTTCCAGCTGGTTGGTTTATCTTGTTCTGGAGAATGGTTCTCTTTCTTTTGCTCGCCTTGGTGCCTTATTTGTTTGCTGTTATTTTTCCTTTGTCACCTGAAGGGTCTTTTTCTTTTGTTCCTAAGATTGGTGCATTTACGCCTTGGCTTGTTCCTTTTCCTATGTTGGATGTTTGGAGCTGTAACCTGAGATGGTGGACATTTTTTGATGTCATTGCAAGGGTCTTGGTTGGAGCATGGAAGCATAGTTTTGGTCCTTGTTCAAATGTTTAGAGGATGCCTGAAAGTCTTCGGCAAGTGGGAGATTATTGGGAAAGTTTGCCTCAACTTTCTGGTCTTTTCCATTGAAGACTTAGGTGATTTCTTCTTGTTTGTGGCCTTTACTTCCATACCGTTGCCTATTCTTTCCTTGGTGGTGTGGTTGTGCAGTTTACCGCTTTACCATGGGCCACCTTTTCTTTGTCTAGCGGTTGGGCGGTGTTACCACTATACCGCAGAGGTCTCTTGGAGGTGGTGTGGTTGCGTGGTAAGCAGCACAGTGGTGGTGGACTAGCAGAAGATGTTTACCACCCTATCATGGTCGGTGCTCGAAGTGACCACGGTAAGTCCTCTGGCGATCAACGCTGGCAGTTACCACCCTACCGTGGTCAGTGCTCGGTGTGATCGCGGTGGCCGCGGTATGATCACTGGCGATCTGTTGGGCGGTTACCACCATACCGCAAGGAAATGCCAATAGGGCTGCGGTAGCACGGTGGTGGTCTATGGGCCAGAGCTCAAAGGAGCTCAGATGGTTTACCACCATATCGTGAGGCATGTTGGTCTAGGCTATGGTAGCACGGTAAGAGCTCGGATGAGCTCGGGGCAGAGTTTGAACGAGTTGGACTCGGTGTCAAAGCAGTAGGCGAATGACAGGTTGGCACATGGCAGGTTGACTACATATGGTTGGCCGAAGACAAAGAAGGGATAGAGCATGGTGAAGGCTTGGGTGAGCTCAGGGGAGCTCACCGCCATACCGCGGCTGGGTCGAATGGACTCAACAACAACGTGGTAGAAATATATGCGCTCGGAGCTCAGTTGATCAAGCTTGACCGAGCTAGATCAACAGTCAAAGAGTGACTGTGAATTGTTTGGCAACACATGGTAGGTTCTTTGTGATCCCTTTGGCCAATGTTTTATTTTTGATGTGCGATTGAGCCGCATTACTATAGCAAGGTTGACGGACATGTCTGAAACCAGATTTAATGCTCCGCGGCTCGATGCTTGTGGATTAAGTGGTGCACATTATCAGAAATAGAAGGCTTGCAGGTGGATAATTAATCATCCTGATGACCGTCGCTGGCAGGGATGGGCTGAACAGGTTGGCACATAGTATATGTATTCTGGTGTGTAGATCAATATTGAGATGAGCGATAATAGAGAGAGGCTGAGATTGTTCAAGTGGTTCAACCGTGAACAGTTAGACTCTTAGATCTGGTAAGATGTGAACCTATGAGGCCAAGTGGCTGGGTTGGCCATGGGGTTGGCTATGACAGTCATTTGTGAGGAGCTGAAGGGAATCTACACAATATGTCATAAGGAAATTGTAACTGTGTGATGATTCTGATTTGTGTTGCGAGTATTCTTTCTCCAGATGAACAAGGTGTAATATCCTGAAGAGCATAGCTCTGGTTTTGTATTGTAAACATTTTAGTTACTAAATAATACAATTGAGCTAAATGTTTTGGAGGTGGGGTTTTTTACCTGAAATTTTTTTCGCCACGTATATTTGTGTGTTCATAGTTTTGTCTTTCATGGTTATCTATTTGTGTTGAATCTGTTACTTGTCAAGCATTTACTTTCCTCAGTAGGATCAATGGGGGATCAACTGTGCCTGTTTTTGCTTTATGGCATGGTTGGTTGTGTCTTTGTTGTGATTTTGAATTGAAATCACTAAGGCATTGCTATCTTAGATGACAAAACCGAACTCTGTATCCCCAACAAAGTGATCTAATTTTGATTTTGTGACCATTGTTGTTGTTGATTTACTTGATGTTGTGGAAATAGTCTTTGTTGTTGATATGAATCGATGTTTTGATGATATTGGAAGTGTTGTTGATGTGGATATTGGGATGTTTGTGGAATGATGTTTTTCTGTTGTTGATATGCAATGTCTTGACATTGAACATGGTATTGGTGATACGTCATATTTTTATTTCGTTCAAGTTCCTCAACCTTTTTCTCAATTTCATTTAGGGAAAATTAATGTTCTAGACTTAGTCGTTGATGGTGATTTCGAAACCCTTGATAAGAGTGATTTTGACATGGATGGGGATTTTGATTGAAATCAACCATGTGACAAGATGCTCCAAAACCTTGATTAAGGGAATCCATATTTGATATATCATTGACATTTGTGGCATATTATGTCTCCATGGGTTTATAGAATGGAACTGGATTTGGGTAATAGATTGACATGTTTATGGTTGCGTGTTTGGGATGTTTTGATGCTCAATACCTTGTTGTAAGGTCACTTGGTTTATATCCTTGTGGGTCACTTCCATCATTTGTGGTATTTGTTGGGGGCACACTAGAGCTACTTTTGTTGGCCTCCATGTTTTTCTATGTTGTTATCTTGTAATTGTCATAAACAAGTGCCAAGATTTTGTGAAATTTTGGTGATTTCAAACTATGAAATGAACTAATGCTTTTTTTTGGGGATTTTCTATTTTAAGGAAATGAAATTGCGTTTGTTTTTGGGATTTTATGTTTTGAGGAAATGAAATTGCATTTGTTTTTAGGATTTTTTTTTTTTTGAAAAGATGATATCTATTGCCATACGGGAGGTGGTAATACAGGCCTTCTAATCGCAAGATCAACTTTTTTCTCTCATTTGTCTAAGATATTTACTACATTTCTCCACTGGGTTGGTGTTTCTTTTGTCTCGAATATGAAGCTCCTCAAAATACTAATAATATATGTTTGTTCACCCTCAATATGTGTGAAGTTTGGTTTTTTGATAAGTGTTGTAAGTTTTGGTTGTTGAGCTAGAGCAATTGGACACCAAATGGTCATAAAGTAAATGATGAAAATGTTGGTGTTTTGATATGGTTTTTGTGATTCTCAAGACCCTAAGGTTTGAGTGATGTTTTGGGATGACACTACTTTTGGAACTCAAAATCCTAAAAGGTTTGGATTGATATTTCACTTCTTTTTGTAGAGGATATGTTATAGGAAATTTACTTGAACTAGCCTTGAGGTTCAAGCAAATGTTGA
Organism: Sequoiadendron giganteum; assembly: GCA_007115665.2. Lineage (NCBI taxonomy): Eukaryota > Viridiplantae > Streptophyta > Pinopsida > Cupressales > Cupressaceae > Sequoiadendron > Sequoiadendron giganteum. The sequence goes on from CM021106.1 coordinate 187,348,051, forward strand.
TATCTTAGAAGTGTGAGTGAAGGAATGATCCAAGTTGTTTGTATTGATTTTGAATTTCTAAAAGTAGGATGAGGCATTTTGGATTTTGCAAATAGATGATGGACTGATGTATGCCGCATTTTGGGAGTCTAATTTTTTTCATTTCTTCAAAGGATTTGTAATCAGTTTTGGATTGATTTTCTGATTTATACCAAAAATAGAAAAAAAGTGATAGGTTTGAAGCAAAAGCGATTGAAAAAGTCAACTGCGACCAAAATATGGTCAAGTGCGATAGAAACAACAAATCAAATGCGGTAAATTTTTTCAAGTGTGTCCTCTATGTAATTTGTATTGATTGATGAATTACACAGGGGAAAGCAAACCTTTTCGTCAAAAGTGAGGTTTTCAATCAACTGCGGTCAAAAAAATAAGTCAACTACGACAAGATTATGAGGAAGTGCGTTCATTTTTCTCAAAAGTGGTAAAATTTTACCAATAACTGTTTATAGGAAAGAGAGAAAAAGCACTAGGCTTTGGCAAGTGTGTTGGGAAAGTTTTGTCAAATGCGACACAAAAAGATCAAATGCGGCCAGTTTTTAGTCAAGTGTGTTTAGATTGTCAAAAGTGGTAGGTTTTTATTAGCAAATGTCATAAGACAGAGAGAAAAAGTGAGCTATTTTTGTCAATTGTAGCCTATTTTAAGTCAAGTGTGGCAAAAACAAAAGCAAAAAGTCGGCTCTGTTCAATTTTTTTTCTAGTTTTTGTATTTGTAGTAGTTTGGATGAATTTTACAGTTTTGGGTAAGTTCATTTGATTTGTTTTGAGATTTGGCAAGTGATATCATGCAAGACAACAATCCAAAACTTGTTTGACCCTAAAATTTCTACAACTTTAGGCATTTTTCTTTCCATTAAAGCTCAATGTTTGTGGAAGTCGAAATGCTAAAATTTATAGTTTTCAATGTTTACTTCGTCCTTAATGCAACTTGAAATGTGAGCCTAAATGTTCGGAAACCTTCAAAGATATTTGTTTAGGATATCTTTTAGGGAGTGCAAACATAGGGATCTTTTTAAAGTATTTGTACTAAATTCAAAGGGTTTAATGTTTGAGAACCATGTTAAATGCTTGTTTTGATGTGTTCATTTTAATTCAAGCACAAAGTTTGATGTTTCAAAGTAACCAAATAGATCTTGGTAATTTCATGAAGACAAAGTACACCCTATGGATAAACACTTCCTCCTAGATGGGCTTACCTCATGCCCTGAAGGGGTGATTTTACATGCAACAAATGGAGAGTGTTTAAAGCTCAACCATAAGTCATACCTGGTAAGTAACTTCTCGAAATCAAAGTTTTGATGCACCACTTCAGAGAATGTTTTTGTTAAAAGGGGTAGCTTCTACAAAATTTGGTTCTTAGTCATTTTTTGGGATGAACTGGTGTCTATACATGCGGCGATTCACTCAATTAAGAGGTCTCCTAGCCCTTGCGGGTTTTTATGTATGACACGGATACTAGGGTAAACTTTCATCGGTATAGAACATCTGCACCAGGTGGGTGAGAACTTTCCTCACACCCACAATTATTTATATAGAGGACCAAAACAAAAGTACCACTTGGGTCGTTCCTTCTTTCTTAAGTTGGAAGGTAATCCCTCTAAAGGTATGCTTTGAAATGAAATAATATGTGAAACTCAAGATGCTTTTCGTCACCCAAGATCACCCAAAAGGCACGAGGGGAGAGGATAGACACCTAGTTTTCCAAACACAACATACACAGTATACACTTCATCATAGTGTTCTTTTTAAGTTCAAAAAAATGAGTAAAGAAAATTAAAATTAAAATTAAAAATTTAAAAATTTAAAAAATAAAAAAAACAAACTAAAACAAAAAAAATGAAAGTGTATACAAGATAGAAATTTTTTTCTTTTTATGTGCACCAATGTGAAACATTCTAGATTTCAGACAAAAAGATAGCAATGTGTAAGACAAGAATTTGATTTGTTCATTTTAAGAGCCAACCAAAGTGTTTTCTAAAGCCTTGTCTTAATGGTCAACAAAAGAAAATAGTGTGTTCGTCAACAAAAAGAAAGTGTTTGGTCATTTGTTTTAATAATCACCAAAATTGAAGTGTGCTCCTAAACTACAAAATCTTTGAAAGATTTATTTTTTAGAGCACCAAATTGAAATTTTGCTAAGCTAGAAAGCTTCGAAAAGTTCATTTTTAGAGCACCAATTTGAAATGTTTGTTTGTGAGTTTCTTTTTATTGCACCAAATCAAATTTGTCTAACTATGAAAGCTTTGAAAGAGTTCATTTTAGAGCACTAAATTGAAATGTTTATTTGTGGGGTTCTTTTTATGCACCAAATTGAAATTTTCTAACTATGAAATCTTTTAAAAAATTCCTTCTAGAGCACCAATTAAAATGTTCATTTGTGGGGTTCTTTTTATGCACCAAATTGAAATTTTCTAACTATGAAAGCTTTGAAAAACTAATTTAAAAGCTTCAACCATTCGCCTTCTCTACAATAAACATGTTAGTTGTTCTTGGATAAACACATGTCATACTTTTTCAAATCTTGGATAAACGACATTAACACCTATCAAACATCAAAATCAAATGATTGTTAGTGTTAGAAATCGAAAATGTGACTTGCAAATCTCAGATAAAAGCTGACAGAGAAAAAGCAAAAAGTTTTAACAAAAGCGGCCCTATCAGAGGCAAGTGCGGTTGAAAAAGTCAAGTGTGGCCTCTATGTTTTTGGAAAAAGAGAATGAAAAATTCAAGTGTGCACCTATTATTTTTGCAAAAATGCAAAAAAAATCAAAAGTGGCCAAAAAAATGTCAGATGCATCAGAAACATGAAATTGATTGCGAAAAATTTATGTAGCCTGTGCGTGAAAAATTTTCCAATGTATTTCTAGAACCTGCAACTTCAAAATTTGATCACAAAATGGTTATTGCTAAGGATCGAGGTCCCATCAGGTGTGCCAGAATGTGTAAGGGGGAAATCGAATGAAGAAAACAAGACTAAAGAATTGAATTGAAACTAATCTAATTCAAAACAAAATCTATGATTCATGCTCATTACTTATGAAATGAAACTACAACATGAATGAATTCAAGAATGTAATTGAAACAAAAAAATAATCATGAAATCAAAATAATGTAGTTTTACCATCTCATGTTGGAGTGTGTTTGTAGAGATGTTGGGTTGTTCGTATCAATGCAAAGTTTCCATTCTATGTGCAAAAGCTTCAAGAATGTGCAATGTCGTCATTGATCGAATATGTGTGTTGGAGCTTCAAAAGTTTGATTAAGATTCCTGCATTACTTCATGGTGCAAATGATGTTGATTCTCTGATCTTTTTTGAGGGAGAAGATGATTGTTATATAGATTTTTGTTTCAAAATGAACGCTCGAAATCGCATAGTGGAATATCTTGATCAACAGTTCAAAACCGTTGAGAGGATTTAGATGGGAATAATTAGTGCATTTTGATTATGTAATTGGTGTGATTGAATAAATAGATTGAATAATCTCTGGAATTGAAGAATAGATTGATTTGTTAGGAAATAGATAGATCATTCAGCCAATCAGATCGAGTAATTTGGTCAATCATTAAAGTGGGTGAGGATAATTAGTTAATTGATTTAATCAATTAATCTTTTTGGAGTTGAATGCACAAATCAATTTTGACTTTTACAAATTTGTATTTGTTTTGATTTTATTTTTGATGATGTTTTGAATAATTTATTCAATTATTCATGTTTAGGGGAAAGTGATTTAATTAAACTATTATGTTTTAATAATTTAATTGACTTAGGAGAATAAAGTGAATTAGCGACATAATTAAATAATTGATGCTATTTAATTAATCAGAAGGAATAAAGTTAGTTTAGGACTTTATTAAATAAATGATATTTTTTTAATTGGTCAAAAGGGATGAAAAAAGTGAACTAATTAAATAATGTCATATTATTCAATTAATAAAGGAAATTAGGGTTTTTGTTGTATTGGATGTGAAATGTAGTGATATTAAGTGATAATGATGCCAATGATGCGAGAATTTCATTTAGGATGTGCAATATGTGTTAGGCCAATTTTACATTTCTACAAAAACATGTAGCGGGTTAGTCCTAAATCAAATTTGTTTCCACCAATAATACATGATGTTATGTGCTTCCTTTCTTAGATCTTAACCTAGTCCTATTTAACCTCCACATGCTTCCTCCAATTGCCACATACTTCCCTTCTCTGGTGAAAACACTCAGATGTTATTCATAGATAGCCATTCAACACAAATAATACTTTGTTACCTCTAACTTTATGTCAATTAATACCCCACCTCTGAAACTCTAGAAACTAATACAACATGAGTAGATTTACTTTAGGTTCAAGTTGTAGGGAATGGCATTCAATTGTGGTAGAATACTAAGAAAAATACTATCATAGTATACTACAATGTATGAGTAGTAATCCATAGAATACTTCCACAAAAACTTCCAAACTACTTCCAACAACATGAATATATACAAGAATGATATTTCATAGTCTTCTTCATAATGTAGTTCATCCTAGCACATTGTTCACAAAAGATCTAACATGACATGATCAAGATAGAAACTCCTCTCTATTTTGAAGAAGTTCAAACATGACAAAAGTAATTAAAATTTAATTCTCATTGATCTCCTGAATTCTCAATGATTTATTGACATCACTCCTTTGACATCAGTGAGCACCTTTTACATCAATGACAACATATATTCAACACCACTATCTAGTATGTAGATTTTTTTATTTTTGTTGTATATTTTACTTATTGATTTTTTAAGCTAGATTAATTATATTTTATACATAGATTTTTTCATATTGCGTATTTTTTTGTATATACCCAAATTAAATTTTTCCTTTTTTGAATAAGAGACATAAATACTTTGTGTGTCTATGTATATGTATATATATACGTATATATGTATATGTATATATGTATATGTAAGTATATGTATATATGTATATATTGTTGGAAGACTGAAATCACTGAGAGGGGGGGTGAATCTGTGATTTATAAAAGTCACAAACTTTTTCAAAACCAAGAATTTGTGTTTACTTTTGAACCAAGAGGACAAATGGTAATTTGTGAAGTTGTTTGCTCAAGAGGACAAATGACAATTTGTAAAGAAAACTTGACTTGTGCATTAAAAATGAATTAGGCATATGAATAAAACATTGACATGATTTGAGACATAGACTGAACCAACTGAACCAAATGAATACTTTATACTTTCTCATGTATCAAAGTTCACAATAATAACAGAAAATTTATGCATGATATTTTGATATAAACATTTTCATAAATGAAGAAAGAATCATTCAACTATGTTCAAGATGATAAGGACAATCACTCAAAAAATAATCACATAACACAAAATTTTGTCCTGAGTGGAAAACCCTCTTGGGGAATAAAAACCACTCGAAAAATATCTCATTATTTACTTAGAGCATCAACTCTTCACAGTTCAGGAGCACCAACTCCTCCACAGTTCAGGAGCACCAACTCCATAAATTTAAGAAGCACCAACTTCACAAGATACAAAAGCACCTACTACAAAGTTACAGGAGCACCAACTCCAACGTTACAGGAGAACCAACTCCACAAAAATCCAATGAATAATCAATTACAGTGTACTATTAAAACCCTAGAAGTGCAAATGCAGTCCTAGAATCTCAATAGTAGATCATGAATTTTTTCAATGAGCACATTGAAGAATGTTGTATGAAAATGACAACATCTTCTCTTATATAATAATCTAAGAATCAAAAATATTTTCAAAGCAATACAATGTCTTATAACTGTCAAGATTAAGCCTAAAGTCTCATATTTGTTTTTCTTGCAAATCCATCGAGAAATGCCAGAAATCCATCTTTTAAAGATATTGCAAAATTACCTCTAAAAGCAGTTTGTGTAACTGCTCAGATTAGGGTTTAAATGGAAAAACCCTAAATAATCCTTCTTCAAACAAACCCTTTAACGAAATGAAACTAGTTCAGTTACAGTCCATGAAATATTTCTTTTAACAAACCCTTTATCAAAAAATTACAAACATCATCACAATGAAACTATTCAGTTACAGTCGAGTATTGTCATCTAGATGCCCTAACATATTTTTCACAATCTATCAAGGATTAAGCCCTTTAAAAAATAAAAATCCGACCAAGAATAATAGATATTGCCTGATGGAGTTGAATGTTGAAGACTACATTTTGTAGCATTGTACCACCACAAAAACAAATTTTTCCATGCACTAAGTCAACCACTGCTAGGTCAAAATAAAGACATTTCAAACACACTCATGAAACCAATAACCGAATTAAAACCATGTCTTGCAGCCGCCATTTCACCTTCAAGCTTCATAATATGTCGATCATACTTCAGGCCTCAAACCCTAAGTCGGCAACTAAAAAAACAAACTTCAACTTTGTAAAATTCCCAACAAAATAATAATTTGTCTTTTGCTATCTTTCCCTACTATCTTGGTAACCCTAAATGGGGCCGGTTTAGACAATGAGTGTGCTACCCTTTCAAACTTTACTTTTAGCCACTATTACCACCTTGTCACTGCTAGGTAAGCCAATTCGAATGAGACCGATATCACATGTTTCATGTGATAAAACTCAGCAACCAAGAAAATGTTGCCTGTAACCACAATATTAAACAAAACAATATTGTCACCATAAAGTCAAATGCTCAAAAGACAATGATACCTGATGTCACATGTATTGTTATCAAACAAAATGCTAACCATGTAAACCTTCCTAATACCTTGTGTATTCTCCAGCCATCACATGGTTAATGTGACTTTGTTTATAGCCCGAAAGCTTATTAAAATGAGTCCAAAAAAAACCAAATCACCTTGTCATAATGATTTTTAATAACAAAGACTTTCTTGAATAATTTCCAAGTGACTTGTATAATGTCAATTTCTTTAACAATATAGATTGCAATGAGATTTGATAGAACCATCATTGTTCTACATGCTAATAATAAATCAAATGCCTTATAAAAAAAATTCCAATTACCTTAGAAAAGACATGAAAAAGTGAATTGACCAATCAGAAATGCTACAAATGAAAAAAACCATAGTTATGCCAATGATCGCAATGCGACCAAGCTGTGACTTGTAACCTTGAAGGATCAAACTAAAAAATCATCCTGTCAAAATGATAAACACTATCAACCTTGAATCATCTTTGTCAAAATGATAAACACTGTCAACATCATCATATATAAATCCAAAATCTTAGCATCATCATATAAAAATCCAAAATCTTGTAACTGCATATCATATATCAACCAAAACCTGTAACTGCATGTGAAAACCAAACCTCAACCATGTAACTAGTTTTGTCATCAAGGACAAACTACAAACATGATAAACAATTGAAAGCCAACATATATATGTATATATGCATATGTATATGTATATATATGTGTATATATGTATATGTATATATGTATGTATATATATGTATATATATGTATATATATGTATATGTATGTATATGTGTGTATATGTATATGTATATGTATATGAAAATGTACATATATATATATATACACATACACATATATACATATACATATACACATACGTACATGGATGCATGCATACATACATACATACATACATACATATATGTATATACATATATACATTTCTATTTTCTATGTGTGTGGAATAGGGAGCTTAATGTTAAATAAAAACATATGTTAACTAAAAAATAAAATAAATATAATAATAAAGTTAAATACATTCAAAATTATATTTTTTGGAAAACTTAATCTAAGGTCTATGATCTTATAACAACCTCCTATCATGTTGGTTACATTTGTTAGTCCATCTCAAGTTCTAAAATAAAAAAATTCCAAGGACAATTTGAGCACCAAGGAAGAAAAGTCCATCCAAGGGATTTTGTTCAAACAAAGGTGTTTGCCTACTTTTTAGTCTTCAACCACACAAAATTCTATTTCCCCACAAGTGGGACCTAGTATTGTGGTTCTACACAAGACTGACATTATATTTCATTCGATTATTAGTTATCATTAATAGTTCATCAAAGTTATAAAAATATAAAATATTTCAATTAAAATTAAGATATAAAAATAAAATGTGTGATCTTAATGTCTTAAGAACCCCCAAATATAAGTGAGATTATATGGTCATTCATGTATAATAGAAATTTTATTACATATTTTGGGGCATAGTGCAATATTGAGGCTCTCTTGTAACAAAACATCAAAAGTAGCTAGATATTTTTTCTTCCATATAGACAAATATTACATTAATGTGAAAAACATGCAAGTAATATCAAATAATAAATTGGAGAAAGTGGATGGTGAGGATGGAAAAGGGCACTTGGAAACACCTTAGAGGGGAGAACAAGTCGTTTGACCCTTGTTACATGGGACCAAGGGTTATGTCATGTGTACAAGGGGTCATGTCTTATATACAAAGGTTATACCTATGTACGCATTCGGGGATATGTATGATTTAAGGGAGGTTAACCAAGATTAGTGTGTACAAGTGAGAGGCTGGTGAGTTATTTAAAAAAGTGGATGGGAAAAGAAAATTAAATAAATAGGTATATTTATTTAATTTTTTCAAAGTTGATGAGGAACATAGGTAAATAAATATTTAAATTTATTTGTCTAAGATGAACTATAGAAAATTTTTGAATAATGATTATAGGCTACAATAAGGTCACATGAATAGTGATGAATATTGAATAAATAATAATTTTATTTTTTAAATAATAAAGTAATGAAAATGGAATAATTAATTAGATAAATAGAGATTTATTCAATCAATTATAGAAAAATGATTGAGTTATTAGATGATGGTGACATGTCAATTTCAAATATTTGGAATATACTTTAACTCTAGATTTAATACATAACCTTTTCACCAAAACAAATAAATAATACAATTCAAAATTACTTATTTTTTCTTATTTTATTATTTTAAATATTACATAATCTGAGTTTTATATAATTTAAATTTATGATAATTTACATTAAAAATAATAATTAATAAATATTTACTTTAATAGATTATAAATATCTTTATACATACTTTATTTGTCTACATAAGCTTACTTTCTAACTTTAATTATATATACATAATCCAAGTACTTTTCTAATATGACTGCATGCTTTATCAAAAAAAAAATCTTTAACAAAATCTATTTTTAATAGCATGAGAATAGATACACAACCATTTATTAAATACCATATCATATTAAGCTTAGTAAATATTACACAATACAAGATTAGTCAAAAGACTACATTTATTGAGCACTTTGATAAAAATCTAAATAGAAAAACATTTTTTTAGTATATATACAATTGATTATACCCAAAAAATATGTTTATATGTGTGTGTGATTTCAAGTCAAAATAGAAAAATATTTTTTAATATCCATACAATTACAGGAATCCAAAAAAAATGTTTATATATATATATATGATTTCAGAAATCACTATTACGAAAAGAGAGGAGATTGCATCTCATGACTTCTTACTTGCAACAAAATAATTTAGTGAATCGAACTGTTGATATTTATTTAATTTTTGAGTTTATTTATACATATTCAACTTCATCAACTTGATCTATTGATCATTTTTTTTTAAAATAAGATTTTAAAAATTATTTTTGATTTCTAATTTTATCAATTTAATTTTAAAGAATGATATCATGTCACTAGTTTTTCTTTTAAATATCACTATAGCTATAGTTTTAAATAATAGTTTAATATGTTCTATTAAAAAAAATTAAAAAAAATACAAGATATAGAAACTTGAATTGTGAAGAATTATGGAGAGAAGGGGAATAACAATCTAAATTACAAAATTAAAAGTAATTTTATATTATAGAGAAATAAATTAGATTTTACGTAAAAATATTAAATTAAATTATACTAAAAATAATGATAAATGTGTATTTTGAGGTTTGAAGGAAAATAGATGAAAACATAATGACATATGGTAGATACCTATTTTTCATGTCAAATATAGTGTAATCAATTTAAGATGATTGAGACCTATAAAATTTGGAATTGTACAAGTCAAGAGGTTAGTAGCGTGTAATGAAATTGACGCTGGTTTATAAAATCAATCTTGAGTGCATGCATTTTGCTCTAGATGGTTTTAGACTTCTATACCTACAAAATAAAGTTTGACTTTCATATCTAGACCTATAGTGAGATACTAATTATGTTGGTAAACACCTTTGAGGAGCTTATAATAAAAGGTGATTCCACCTTGGTCAAGCACTAAGATGGGTTGATTAAACGAATTTTGAACAAAGATCAAAGATGCCAAGCAACTATGCAATATATCTATCTATCACTAATTAAATATAGATGATGATGTAATAATGAATGCTCATATGTGATCCTTGAATGGTGCAATTAGTGGTGAGAGAGATCTCTTGGATGTCTAGATGATACCTAAATGATCATGTAAATAATTAGAACTTATCCTCTATACAACATAGAATATAATTTGAAATTTTGTGTGCTCTAGTTAGTGAACAATAACTAGTTGGAAGGATATGACATGAGACAAAGTTTAGACTTTGGATTTAAAGATGCACCATGAAATTGAATCATGTTCACTTTCATCACAGGATTAACCTAAGGTGGAGTATGGGTAATCAACAAGTCAAATTTGGATTCTATGTGGGAAGTGAAGATTGATCGAGGCATAGGTAATTTCCCAAACTTCACACAAATGTATGACATTTATTCTCTCATCCTTACATATAGGATAAGCTAGTCAAATTGAGTCCGAAACAAAATTGAAGGTATAAAGTATGTAATTTCTACTCTTATATTTTTCCTTCACTTTGATTTACATGTGAACTATAATGAAAATCCATGTCAAAGTAAAGCAAGTATTCAACATGAAAGTAAAATGTTTTATACTCATAAAAAAGGATATGGAAAGGATACATCTCTGATACATTCTTCTTGTAATCAACTCTATATTTGATAGTATACATAAATAAAAAGAATCTAGTGAGTAAATGTAAAGGGTAAAACAAAGATAATCACTATAATTATGTTTTTAGGAGGTGCAAGATTCATCAATGGACCATTATAATCATGCTACAACTATCAAAAGATGGTGTAGAACATGCAACAAGTCACTTTAACTAAGAAAGCTTAGTGTAGGGCATCCCTTAGTGATGTAGGAGCATCCGAGTGCACAACAATTAGCATAAAAAAAAATGTATTTTCCTAAGGTTTGATAATTATTTAGTTGGAGAAATAAATTAAAATATTAGGCCAAAAATCATAATAAATAATTGGTATTTTATTTAATATTGCTAAATTTTGGAGTGGAGCTAGTCTAGGTGGTAGTGTTGAACTTGAGCTTTAAAAAGGCAATCTTGGAATGGATTTTTGGGGGAGTTACAATTTTTTTTATAAATTATAATAATGGAGATCTTGAGTGCCCAAGTTGAGTTGGCGGTTACTTTTCTAATTGGGTCCCTATTTTCTAGGAGTTGGAATCTTGCAAGTTTGTTATTCTTGGAAATTTCAAGGAGGTGGATTTGATAATACTTTTTAAAATTTATTATTTAGAGTCAAACTCATTGACCCATGTTTCATGAGAGATGGGTTCTTGTAAACCACTACTCATGACCCATGGGTCAATGAGCTTGACTCTAAAAACTACACGGTTGAATCCTGATAGCAATATCATAATTAGACACGTTATGGAAAATACCTCCTACTTAGCATTTATTATTTTATTTTAATGTTATTAATGACATTTTTATCATGTTGGGACGTTTCAAATGGAAGCTACAACAAAAATAATGAAGATTTAGCATAAAAGGCAAGATTTGACAATTTTTGGAGGCAGTCACTCAACCGGAATTGTGAGGGAATCTGATTTCTGCAGGGATTTGGGTAGAAGTGACTCAGAAGGTATTAGTATGTGATGAATATGCCTATCACAAATGTTTTATTGCAGGTCAATGAAGATTGGATATCTTCCAAGACACAATGATAGAGTTTCACTATGAATTTACAGGATCATTTTGTAGATTTGTATAGCTTTTAAGTACATAGTTTTTGGATATTATTTGAGAATGTTGGAAATGTATTTTCAGATTCTTGTATGGACATGTGTTTCTTTCCATCAGTCCATTGAGACTGAAAATCTATTGTAATCAGATTTCCAAAGCAATGAAGAAAATTGTGTTGAAGTTTCAATTGATTTTTCTGAGTTGTTTACAATTTCTTGCATAGTTTTAAGGAGTGATTTGTGGTTTTTGTTGAGGCATTTTGAGAGTTTTTTGGGCTTTACTCAGCCTCTATTACATCATTGGTATCAGATCAGGATTTCCTGAGCATGCGGGCAGAAGCGTCGATTGGAGGTAATTTTTACCAGGACCTGAGGGTGGAATGTGTGTAGAGCGATTGCCAAATGTGAGGAAATCTATACCCAAGAGGTTGAAGTTTGAGATTGTGTGGTAAGTGTTTGAAGAAATTACAAAGAAGAAAGGAAAAGGGCATCTTGTTATTAGATGGATTTTGGCAGTTCCTAGACTTGAGGAACTCAAGGAAAGATTGAGGATAGACAAGGTGAGAGAATTTGAGGAGCTGAAGCATGTAGTGGAAGATTTGAAAGTAGATTGGGAAAGGATAAGATATAATGGTAACTTTGTTTATCATTCTAATAATATTTTGAATGCAAGGAAGAAAGAAGATGAAGAAGAGTGTCATACATGTGATGCTATGGAAGAAGAAGTTGAGTGGGAAGAAGTTGATGAATTTGAAGCTGAGGAGACATGTCTTTTGGAAGGCATGAAAGATGAGCTGAAAGAAGTTGCAGAAAAGAGTGGAGATGAAGATAAAATTGCAGTAGTTGAAGAGGATAAAGATGTTACAGTAGAGAATGAAGGAAAGAATGAGGTAAATGAGGAAGTAAAAGTTGAGATGATGGAATTTGAGGGTCCTATATTTGATGAAGAATTTGGTGAAGATGAAGATCTCCTACTCAAAGAGGAGATGAGAAAGATTGATATCTTATTTAAAGGGAAAGAGTTAGATGAATGTGATAAGGAGATAGAGAAGATGCAGATGGGAGAAGAAAGGTCCTATGATTATGCTATCATTGTTTTGTTTACAAGTAAAAGAGAGGGTGTAGAAGAATTTCAAGTATGTAACACTGAAGATGAGATCATCATGCAAGAGGATGAGGTAAAATAAAAAATTGCAGCAATTGAAAATGAATGGCTTCCATTGATTGCAGATGGAGGTGAAAAGGAAGTTGTAGCAACTGAGGTAATGCCTTATTTTCTTGAATTTTATGAAGATTAAAGTAAATCTGATTTGATTGTTGTAGAGATGAATGAAATGTATGAAGATGAAGAGGTGAATGCATATTGGTGGAGGTGGTCAAAATTTTGTAGTGGGTTCAGTCCCACAAGGGTGAAGGAGAGAAGAAGATACAATAGGTGGAGGAGGATGCAGAATGATCCAGGTAGATGTTGGAATAAAATATGGAAGAATAATTGTTACAGTGATGGAGTTTTCTACAGGTTGTTTGCAACTTCAAAGGTTAGTCCTACTACTCAATTCCATTTTGTGAGTCATGCTCACAAAATCCAATTTACTCGGTGTGTCTGATGTAGGAGCATCCAGGTGCATAGGCAATCAACATCAAACAAAAATAAATATTTTAATTTTGTATTTTCCTAAGGGTTGATAACTATTTAGTGGGAGAAATAAATTAAAATATTAGGCCAAAAATCATAATAAATAATTGTTCTTTTATTTTAATAAATTGCTAAATTTTGGAGTGGAGATAGTCTACATGGCAGTGTTGAACTTGAGCTTTAAAAAGGCAATCTTGTAATGGATTTTTGGGGGAGTTAAAAAAATTAAAGATCAATTAAATCCTCCTAAATTTTAATAATGGAGATCTTGAGTTCCCAAGTTGATTTGGCGGTTACTTTTCTAATTGGGTCCCTATTTTCTAGGAGTTAGAATCTTGCAAGTTTGTTATTCTTGGAAATTTCAAGGAGGTGGATTTGATAATGTTTTTTAGCATTTATTATTTTATTTTAATGTTATTAATGACATTTTTATCATTTTGGGACGTTTCAAATGGAAGCTACAACAAAAATAATGAAGATTTAGCATAAAAGGCAAGATTTGACCATTTTTGGAGGCAGTCACTTAGTAGGAATTGTGAGGGAAGCTGATTTCTATAGGGATTTGGGTAGAAGTGACTCGGAAGGGATTATTATGTGATGAATATGACCATAACAAAAAATTTATTGCAGGTCAATGAATTTTTTGGAGCAGCAATGAAGATTGGATATCTTCCAAGACATAGTGATAGAGTTTCACTATGAATTTACAGGATCATTTTGTAGATTTTCATAGCTTTTAAGCACATAGTTTTTGGATATTGTTTGAGCATGTTGGGAATGTATTTTCAGATGTTTTTATGGAAATTTTTTTCTTTCCATCAGTCCATTGAGACTGAAAATCTATTGTAATCAGATTTCCAAAGTAATGAATAAAATTGTGTTGAAGTTTCAATTGATTTTTCTGAGTTGTTTACAATTTCTTGCATAGTTTTAAGGAGTGATTTGTGATTTTTGTTGAGGGGTTTTGGGCTGTACCCAACCTCTATTACATCACTTAGGCTAGTGTACCTATGAGTGTGTGGCGTAGATCCCTTGGAAATCCATAACCACGAGGTTCATGAAGTTGAATCAACATAAACCCAAGGTGGCTTGAAGCCATGAAATCAAATCAATATGAAGCCAAGGTGGCATGAATTCATTAGAAAGCATGAATCTACAAAAGGTATTAATCCAAAGATAGCATGAAGCCTATAAAATTGTGAAGCTATATCTGTATGAAGCTTGTCACTAATTATGTGAAAGCGCATTTACCTATATGAGGATTTATCTTTATTTAATCATACTTAGCCTTTAAATTTCTTTGTGGTGTAATCTCCTACACATGATATTTTTTATTAAAGGTAAAATAAGTTTTGAAGGGACTTGAACCCTTTACAAAAAATATGTTTCTAAAGATAGAACTAGATTAAACAAGTAGCCAACAATCAACAAACCATCAAAAAACTAAACAACAAAAAAAAGAAGCCTATTGTAAGTCTTTGAGAATCTTAGTTACCTCTAAGTCCTGCGAGATCATGCATTCATGAATATCAACCACCTTGGATAGCTCTTTTTTTTAATATCCATAGGTTTCTTTGAATGGCTATTAGTATGAGTACTCAATCCGACTCTAGCAAAAGGACCATATTTACCTTTAACCAACCCCACATTCACAACACCAACATCCTTCAGCAGCACAGTCACCTCTTAACCTTTCAAATTTCTAACTTTCTGATTAAGAAAGCTAAGACCTTTAGCATTGTTATGTAGCATTGTTTCACTAACCATTACCACTTTCTCCAAGTTTTTGTATTCTTTCAACATTTTCTCCTCTAGCACAGAAATATGGGTATCAAAAAAAAATTTATTAAGCCCACATCCTTGGCTACTTCTTCGAGAATTTCCAGCATTTTATTATTCTCATCTAGATTTCTAGACTCATCCTCTTTGGAATTCTTATTTTCAGTCCTATTGTGAAAATATTGAACTTTGACATTGATTTGGTTAATCTCCATAAAAAACCATTTGAACCTTCCTTAGCCAAGCCTAAAATATTATAAATCTCCTCCCTGTTGTAGTTGAAGATACTAAGGTCTTCAAAAAAATCAAGCGAGGGAGTACCCTATTTTTCATGTTGAGTATCATCTTCTAGAACAACTTTACCTTTATCTTTCCTGTGATCTTCACCATACACTTCCATCAATTTAATTTTAGGTTTAGCAGCCTCCTTTACTCCTTCATATGAAGGCTCTTTTGTCCCTCAAATATACCAAGATTCTTACCCTCCACATTTCCTTCAACAACTCCATCAAAGGCACCAAACTTCTTCCTCTTAGCAGACGAAGAGTGAATGAAGGGCTCCATATCCTCATTACCCTTACCAATTCCTTTAACAAGTTTGGAACCCTTCCTTTTAACAAAATATGAGGGCATAAAAACCTCCCAATCCTCATTATGCTCACCAGAACCCTTAGTAGATTTTGAAATCTTCCTCTTAATTGTAGGGGAAGGTACATTAACCTCCTCATCCTCATTTCCAATTTGAGAGCCCCTAGACTAGGAGAGCTAGGGTTTTTTCTTGGAGGTTTTCTTGGATCTAGGTATAATATCAAACAAGGGGTCAAAGTGTATCTCCATACAATCCCCTTCATCACCCTCATCCTCCCACTCCTCTTCCTCTAAATCCTCTCCCATCTCATAACTAGAGGGCTTCTCAACACGCTTAGCAAGATGGGTTTTTGAGGCCTTTTTGGTTTAACAAGGATAGAAAGAGATTTAAAAGACTCGATAATCAAAATAATAAGACCTTCATGCAATATGGAGCTCCTAGGGTTTGACCCATAATCCTTAATACCACTTTCTAAAGATGCCAAAAGATAATAAGGAAAATAATTTATATGCTTATGCTTGAAATGATTCAACAAAATAAAATAATAACCAAAAAGTATAGAGAAAATTTCATCCAAGGTAAAATATAGCATTAAGACCTCAATAGTATCTACCCAAATTGGCTTAATAGAACTCCTATCATATCCCCCACAGGAAAAAAAATTCAACTTGTCATGTTCATCCCCTTTGAAGATCCCCAAAATATTTTCCTACCTTCAGTAGATAGACTAGAAATCTTCCCAATGAAATCCTCAAAAATTTCAAATTCAATGTTTCTCATAGTAAGAATACGATCCTTTGACCCAACAATGAAAGCTTTGGAAATTTACAGATCAAATCCATGGAGTCTCTCAATTTAAGGAGTCACTCTATCATCCATGAGAATCTTCCATACCCACATATTACTCCTAGTTCCATCACAAGAAATCAAGTCCACTCTACTTCGATCACCCCCCATCCTAATTAAAAACTTGAGAAGAGACTGAACATAGCTATGCAAATCCCACCATAAAATCAAAGATCCCAATAGAGTTACCAAACTTCATCACCAAAAATGAGGAAAAAGGCCCCAAAACTTACCCAAAACCTATGTGGACAACACATTGAAAATAATTTTAGTAATAATAACATTTAAAGGTCAATCCAACTTAAATTTATCAATATCATTGATAATAATGAGATTGAAAATGGTGAGGAAGGTCCAATCTCTAATCATTAAATTAAACTCCACCATATAACTATTGAATTTTATGATTTAAAATATTCTTGGTATCAAAGGGGAGGTGGTCATTAGAACCCCACTCTCTAGACATGGACAAAACCCCAAGGTTGGAAAAGTAGTCAACTAACTTGTTGCCCTCCCGATAAATATGAGAGATATGGTACACATAAAAGGAATTGACAATAGAGATAGAGTCTCTAATGATATTCTCAATCAACCAACTTGGAGGTTGACCATCCTTAAGGAAATTAATTATGTTCAAAGAATCACCTTCTAACCAAACCTTCTTGAAACCTTTGGACTAAGCCAATTTTAAACAACAGTAGGCTACAAAAGCTTCCGTGAAGTGCTTTTTTTGGATACCCAAAGGGACTTACACATTATGTCAAGCTCAATTGGAATAGTATGATAAGTATATGAAACTACATGATTGCTATATGACATTGAATGGTAAGTATGATCTTGCATATACTCATGAGGATTAAAATTTATTTCTTTATGAAAGCATATATATAAGATCCAAGAATGAATGATAAATAGGATGAGATGAATCAAACCATAAAAAATCTCCATAAATTAAATTTTCTCTAAACCCGTGTTAGAAATATCTCATCCTCAACATGTGTATCATAGAGGAAGACAAAATATTAAATGAAATGTTTAAATATGCACAATAATATATGTATTCATGACCATTAAATGCATCAATCTATGAGCCTTTAATAATTTAGGCCATGTAAATATTAGGATCCAAGACATAAAAAGATATAGAATCATTTTAAACATATGTATTCTTGGACTTTGTAATTTTTGAATTATGATAATCATTACATTAGCATATGAGAAATGAAGCAAAGAATCATTATCAAGCATTAAAATTTTAGGATAATCCTTATGAAATAAATCATCAAGGTGAAAATAATTTAATCCTTCTCATTCTTATTAGTATGACATGAAATATAAACCATAGACACTGAACCACCAAAAACATATACAAACTAGGGAAAGAGGATTCCCCAATTAGGCTCCTAGGGTTTTTCACCTAGGAGCTCTTGATTGTGAAATGACCTCTCTTTCACTTTAGTGATATGTTTTTTGGATTCATTAAAAGGATAGGATAGGATTGGGGGTTTGTGAGGTGTGTGCTTGAATGTGTCTAAGTGCTAGAAACTAATTAAATAAACTATCTATTGAATGTAAACTATTGAAATGTAAAGTGTTGGAAAATACATGAAGATATGCAAGTATATACAAATGACCTAAGAAATATGAACAAATAATTACAGAAATGAATGAGATTGAAGAGGGATGTACCTGGAATCTGGTGGGAGCTATAAATTCTGCTAAATTTGATGTAGATTCCAAAAGGGACACTTGTGCCAAGTGGGGCGACCTAGTCCTTCTTCAAGCAAATTCTGGGAAACTACTCTAGAGTTTATTTCAGCCAAAAGGGTATCCAGATCTACCAATATTTATGAAAAATAGCTTCAGTGGGACTAGGTCAACCAAAGTGGTGACCTAGTCCTCTTCTGAATTTTTGTGAATCAAAAGATGGGATCTGAGGCCTTTGGTTTGTGTTTCTTTCTCCTTCAAGTATCTAGTCCCGAAAGTGAAAATTTTGGTCTGTGGAAGTCTTCCAAGCTTCAACTAGGGTTTCTTCAACCTTAGTGAGATTGGATAAGTTGTTGAATGATCTTCCACCTTGATTCCTTCCCAAATCTTCTTACAAGACCTACAAATCACACAAAGAGAAGAATAAATGTTGATTGTTAGAGTATAGGGGCTTGCCTTGGTCAATCCCCTTTGTAGATAATTAAATAAAATCAAGAAACAAAATAATAAAACATGAAATATGGAATGTTGGATTCAATACCTTGCCATGATGAATGATCTTGTGTTACAACAATGGAGGTTCAGCCCTTGAGTGCTTCAACAGTGATGTTTTGTTGACCTAGAATCTAAAACCCTAGCTTGCTTAAGAAGAAGGAGAGATAAGAGGAGAGAAGAGTCTGAGTTGAGAAGAATGAGGGTCTCTAATGAGAAATTAGGATTTTTAGGCTTATTTATACAAGTTATGCCCTAATTTTCCCAAAATGACACCATACAAGACAACCTTAGGGTTTTAGAGACCAAAATCTTGAAAGAAATTAAGTTGAAATTAAAATTTATGCCACATGGGACTAGGTCGCCCAAGGTGGCGACCTAGTCCACCTGAGAAAATTACATTGTTTTTCAGTAATTAAAATGTTATTATTTATGTTTGTCAGGATTGTCTCTCAAAACACACTAAAGTTGGACATGTATGTGTACATCAAGGGGTCATTTTGGCATAATAAGGGGTTGATTAAGTGATGACAAGCCTAGGAGAGTGTGAAAATGTCTTACAAAATCTTGCAACACTTCGGCACAAGGCTTGGAAAGGTGTAAAAAGGGATTGAAAATGGTCCAAATTCCATAGGCAAAGGTCCAAATGAGCGAAAAGTGTCAAGGTATACACTTTTTGGCGACACATTTAGCCCCCACTTTAGTGAGAGGATGAACTTGCTTCAAACTCACACTAAAGTAGCCCAATGGAGATGGTGAAGAATGAAAAAGAAGAAGAATAGGAAAGATGAAGGAGGTGGTCAAGCCCCCAAGGATTTTAAATTCTAAGTCAACTTGACATTGAAATGAAAAATACTTTCAAGGGTGAATATATTATAACAAGACAAGATACATAATCATGCGATGACAAGATTTGGAGTGAAGAGAAAGGGTTAAAAATATGTGCTCACTTTGGGGCCACAAAACATCAGGTCATTTGTGGGGTGAGTTGTCCCAAAAGATAAGAAACATACACATAGTTGGTATGTACTTACAAAGGTGGCTATGGGGAAATTCGTGCCGCTTGTTGGGCTTCCCGCTCAAACCATACCAAAGTTATACCTCGTGATAACTTTGATAAGGCACCATAAAAGAAATTTATGTTGTTCAAAGGGATTTTTCTTTGCTCATGTGATGTCTCAACCTAGGGAACATTATACATAATGTTGCCAAGAGAGGCAAAGTGAAAATGTACTCATCTTGTATGCAAGAGAGGCAAGGGCTCATCTTGTATGCAAAAGAGGAAAAATGCAAATGTATCAATCCTGAACAATATTGTGTGTAATTTTTTCAAGAGAAGGAATCTCAAGAAAAAGGAAGATCGCACAATGAAAATGTGAGTGGTGATGTATACCGCCACTTTAAAGGAATTGTGAAACACCATACTGTGAGCAATTGCTTTAAAGTAGAAGAGGAAAGGGACATGAGAGCTTGTTCGGAAAGCCCTATGCCGAGTCATATGTTTCTGATAAGTTATCATGAAGAGGGTAGTATGTCAGATGTGAGTCAACTTAAGACATTTCATCCACATCCCAAGCTTGCTCTTATATATTCATCAAAGGTTAATGATAAGTCAAAAGAGACAATGATGAGTGACGAACGAGGGAAAAGGGCTAACTAACCTCTTGCCCCCACTTAGTGTATGACAAGAGTGAGTCGAAAGGGATTGAGGGAATGGAAGGTAGAGGGAGAATCAGTATCAATATGAGGAATAAGGTGCCCCCATAGATGGAAGAACACCAAATTCCTTAAGATGTTGGATTTTGGAACTCAAGGCCTTACACATTAGTGGAGTGTCTATGAACTTAGTGGTAAGCACAAAAGGAATGTTTGTTTGAACATTTATTTCGAGTACGAGGAGGAAGGGAGATCAAGTGATCTTGGAGGAGTCTCAAAAAGATACCTTCTTGATCGAAGGTAGAAGGGAATCCTTTGGTTTGCAACAAGGAAGGGTCTTGCTTAATATAGGATGTCATACCTACACAAGGCTCTATAGATTGTGATATTTTGTATACTCCTTTAGAGAAGTGTGTAAAATCTGAATCAAGAGGAGGTTGTGAGATGACATTGGCATTAAGCAAGGATTCCTTTGTTGGTGTCAAAGGATCACTTTGGAAGGTTGAGTCAGAAGGGTGAAGTGGGATGGAATTGGAGGAAGGCTTGGTGGTTTCTATTAGAGGACAAAATCCAAGACCATGATGTGATGTTCACTTAATAGGCTCTATAGGGGTCTGGATGCCTTGTTCGTTAGCACCACAACCTTTTCCACTATAGCCAAGTTGTTTCATGAGATCATAACCTTTTCCATAAAGCTTTTTCATCTTTTTTGGATAGGGTGATTCTTCATTATTTCCTTCATTGGTTGAAGTAGTTGAGGTGGATTCTTGCAAGGAATCAGCCGAGTCTTGTGTGGACAAGACTACATTTCCCTTTTCAGAGTCTGTGTTGGTGATCTTGGTTTCTCCTAGGAAAGGAGGTGTGAAGTTTAAGGAACCCCAATCATCATCTAAGAGATTAGTGATTGGCTCAAGATGTTGATCATGATTTGGTTGTTGTGCGGGTTCCACTCGGGTGGTTGGTGTTAAGGTCATGAAATGATTCTCTTTGGATTTGTCAATGTGTAAGTAACTATTGGGTTTGAGATTAGCATCGAGTGTGTATACTTTGTTGTTAAAAATGTACTTTATCTTTTGATGAAGAGTGGAAGGCACTCCATTCATTGCATGAATCCATGGTTTTCCTAAGAGAAGATTATATGAAACCTCCTGAGGCATAACATGAATTTTAGTGTCTAATGTGGCCATTCCAACTATAAGAGGGATAGTGATCACACCGAGTGGTTTCTTACTGACATTGTTGAATCCTCTGACAGAGAGAGAATCGAGTTGGATTTGGGATCTATCTATGCCAAGCCTATGAAAAAGGCTCATACTACACAAATTAAGGTCAGAGCCTGTATCTACAAGATTTCTCTTTATCCCTTTTTTTTGTATTGAGAGATTATCATGAAAGTGTCATTTTGTTTTAGTACTTCCAAAGGAGGGAGATCACTTTGGTGAAAAAAAATAGCAAAATTTATTCCATGAATAATAGTTGTTATGTCATTTGATGGCTCATTAGAAGGGATAGGAACTTGTTGTAAGGATACTTGCATCATGTTGTGTTAGTGAGGGGAGACTTGAATAAGGTACCATAAGGATATTTTAGTGGGATTATTCCTTAGTTGATCAACAAGTTCATATTCTCTAAGGAGGGAATTAAGGCGAGGGGCAACAGGAAGAATGGGAGGATTAGGTAAAGGTAAAGGAGTGGAGGGTGATGGTTGGGATCGTAGGTTATTGCGAGTGTACTATGTATGAGCAATGGTATTAGGACTCAGTTTCTGTAACACATTAGGGGTAGGGGGGTAGAGGGTAAATTCGGGTGTGGGTTTGGTTGAAGGAGGGTAAAGGATGAGTTGAGGTTGAATAATATTAACATCTCTTAGGGAAGGAGAGTTTAAGATAGGCTCGCCATCTTCTTGTAAGGGTATAATATTATTAAGGAAGTTTTTGATGATGGAATTATGAGGAGAGGAAGGATTAGGAGAAGGTTTTATTAGATCACCAAAGGTCTCATTGTCTTGTTCCAAACAACCTACTCTAGTAGAAGAGATTGGAAGAGGTTCATCACATGCTTCACTACAAGAAGAGGAGGCATCAAGAGAAGGATCACTATGATTTTTAAATAGGCAGGGAGGGTTGAGAGTCGTATGACTCTTAGGAGAAGGAAATTCTAACATCAACATGTCCTTGTTGCATGGAGGAGGGATGTTAGAAGAAGGGAAAGGTTGAGTATCACAATGAGGGATACTAGGTAAGGTGATGTCAAGAAATGTGTTTATTATTTCATCATGTTGTTGTTTAATGTTTGGCAAAGTGGGATGAGGAGAGACAAAATCAAGACCCTCAACACTTGTATCTTCTTGCACCAAGATACCTTCGTCACTAATAGGAGAGGTATAGGGAGAAGCACAAGTGTGATTGTAGTGATTGTCAACACAAAGATCCTCATCGATGGGTAATGCAAAGAAGGGAAAACATCTTTTGAGAGAAAACATTGTATTGTATGAAGAGAGAAAGGAAAAATAATGCAATGTAATGATTTAAACTAAAATATTGAAATGCAATTTTCAGATGTAGAACAAGGTAACTATCTGATTACACTATGTAATAATCTGAAAAAGAAATGTAGTATATGCAAAATTATAAATAAGAAATTCATGAAATAAGCTAATTTAAGCTATATTTAATGAAATGCATACTACAAAAACTCAAAAAAATGATATAGATAGGTAATGGTACAAAACAAAATCCTAAAAACTAGATTTTTAGCTCTGTAACAGGTAGTTTCAAAAGCTTGAAGGGACTAGGTCACCTAGGATGATGACCTAGTCCTCCTAGTGATTTTTTTCAATTTTTGCAAATGTTTTGGATTGGTGTAGGTGGTTTCTGTGTTGCACAATGCAGATCTAAGAACAAAATACAAAATTTCAAACAGTTTGTAATGATTTAAAATGCAACCTATTATGCACTTTCACTAATGCAAAATTTCAAACCCTAGAATGCAATGTAACAATTGCAAAATGCAATGTCAGGCAATCTTAGGATGGAGAAGAGGTCCAAATCAGAAAATGAATGTGTAGGAAAGTTGGGTTCACCAAAGTGAACCACCAAAAACATATAAAAACTAGGGAAAGAGGATTCCCCAATTAGGCTCCTAGGGTTTTTCACCTAGGAGCTCTTGATTGTGAAATGAGCTCTCTTTCACCTTTGTGATATGATTTTTGGGCTTCATTCAAATGATAGGATAGGATTGGGGGTTTGTGAGGTGTGTGATTGAATGTGTCTAAGTTCTAGAAACTAATTAAAAAAACTATCTATTGAATGTAAACTATTGAAATGTAAAGTGTTGGAAAACACATGAAGATATGCAAGTATATACAAATGACCTAAGAAATATGAACAAATAATTATAGAAATGAATGAGATTGAAGAGGGATGCACCTAGAATCTGGTGGGAGCTGTAAATGCTTCTAAATTTGATGAAGATATTGAAAGGGACATTTGTGCCAAGTGGGGCGACCTAGTCCTTCTTCGGGCAAATTTTGGGAAACTGCTTCGGAGTCTGTTTCAGCCAAAAGGGTATCCAAATCTACCAAGATTTATGAAAAACAACTTTAGTGGGACTAGGTCACCCAAAGTGGTGACCTAGTCCTCTTCTGAATTTTTGTGAATCAGAAGATGGGATCTGAGGCCTTTGGTCTATGTTTCCTACTCCTTCAGGTATCTAGTCCCGAAAGTGAAGATTCTAGTATGTGGAAGTCTTCCAAGATTCAACTAGGGTTTCTTCAACCTTAGTGAGCTTGGATAAGTTGTTGAATGATCTTCCACCTTGATTCCTTGCCAAATTTGCTTACAAGATCTACAAATCACACAAAGAGAAGAAGAAATGTTGATTGTCAAAGTATGGGGGCTTTCCTTGGTCAAGCCCCTTTGTAGATAATATAATAAAATGAAGAGACAAGATAATAAAACATGAAATATGTAATGTTGGATTCAATATATTTCCATGATGAATGATCTTGTGTTGCAGCAATGGAGGTTCAGCCCTTGAGTGCTTCAACAATGATGTTTTGTTAACCTAGAATCTGAAACCCTAGCTTGCCTAAGAAGAAGAAGGAGAGATGAGAGCAGAGAAGAGTCTGAGTTGAGAAGAATGAGGGTCTCTAATGAGAAATTAGGTTTTTAAGGCTTATTTATACAAGGTATGCCCTAATTTTCCCAAAATGGCACCATACAAGCCAACCTTAGGGTTTTAGAGACCAAAATCCTGAAAGAAATTAAGTTGAAATTGAAATTTATGCCACATGGGACTAGGTCGCCCAAGGTGGCGACCTAGTCCACCTAGGAAAATTACATTGTTTTTCGGTAATTAAAATGTTATTATTTATGTTTGTCGAGATTGTCTCACAAAACACACTGAAGTTGGACATGTATGTGTATTAAGGGGTCATTTTGGAATAATAAGGGGTTGATTAAGTGATGACAAGCCTAGGAGAGTGTGAAAAAAATTTACAACACTTTGGCACAAGGCTTGGAAAGGTGTAAAAAGGGACTGAAAATGGTCCAAATAAGTGAAAAGTGTCAAGGTATACACTTTTTGGTGACACAGACACATACATATAAGTGAGGGGTAAGGAACTAGATGTAGATAGTATAGAATCACAAATATTGGATGCATTAGAAGTGTGAATTATACTTAAAGATTGTCATCAATTATGTCACTATTAAGCATATAGTTATCAACCATGTCATGATAAGAATAAGAATGATCATGCAATGAAGTAAAAAATAATACTAAATCATGAGATGCTAAATTTATAGCATCATGATGCACAACATCATCATGTATGGAAAAGGATAACTCATAGAAAGTATTATTCCCAATCTCCCTATAAGATACAACATCAATTGAATATATACCTAAGGATATAGAGGTAGGGACATAATGACATGTAGAATAAATTTTAATTCTCCAATCCACACACTAAAGACATTATTCAAGTTATTTTTTAAAGAACTCAAGAATGAACCTAGCAAGAAATATGTGGAATTTACATGCCACATCATATACCAATGCACACACAAAGTGTTGTATCAAGAACAACAACATAAAAGGAATAATAAGGATATTGTGGTGAAAACTCATATCATACACAAGAAATCAATGACACTTAACATAAATCACTATTTATCTAAGAAAGGTGGCACAAGTATAAGATTTATGAATCATGTGTTGAAGTCACTATGATAAACCTATGAGAGAGTGGGACTACACCATAATCATGACAACTAGGAGATATCAAAACTAATGGAAACCTATGTAAGAGGTGTGACAACTAGGAGATATCACATTTCAACTAGATGAAATGGTCATTAATTTCTTACATGCATGAAAAAATTACCAATAAAAATTAAAAAATTAGAAAATACCCCCCTCAAGGACACCCAAACATAGGGCAATCCTTCACAAGAAATTGCTCCACTAGGAGGTACAATCCCTCCATCAACTAATATGATAGTAATTAATTTTTACGATAAGACACACTTCCTAATGAAAAATATGGCATAACCTTTAGATTATAACACTTTTCAATGAAGTGAAAACATAGGAAGACTCATAAGTAAGGGGAATAAGTTTTATATACCAAATTTCACTAATAAATGTATGGAAATTCCAATTGTCCAAGGAAATAAAGGAGTATAGTGCACCAAAGGATTGTAACATCCAAAAAGAGCATTAGTTCCTAGACATGATACTAGTTCCTAGGAAGGAAACTAGTGCACCGTTATTCAAGTGTCCTATTTTGGTACTAAAGTATAGCTTTCGTGTTGGATTTATATTCTTGCACTAGAGTCTTATTTTCATATTTTGGTCCTTTTCTCATGCTATAGGGGAGAGGAGCCGATACGTAAGCACCCAAAACTGCACAGTCTAATTGGTAGGCCACGTGGACCAATAGCATTTTAAAAAAATAACCCATTACAAAAAAACATTAATTAAACAATAAATTATTATTTTAATTTTTTTTTAAATATTTTGCCACATGGAAGGTCCAATTTTTTCCATGCGTGGAAAAAATGGAAAAAAGACCCGTCGACCGATACAGACGCACCTCAGGTGCCACTACCTGTGTGGCTTGGCATCCGAAGGTGACAGCCTTGCCACGTCAACTCCTCCTAGTCCACCACCCTAACAATCCACTACTGAGCATTTATCGCTCGCCGCCACTTCCTATTCCTATCTACTATCTGAAATAAATGTTGTCACCTCTCCTAAGCTCCACGCCACCCCGCGTTTATTTTGAAATGAACTGCATTGAATGCTCCAAGTGCCTCGCTCCTCTCGCCATTCAACCAGCCTTTCATTTTCCTGAGTAAACATTCCATCTTCACTTGCTCGCCGGTACCTACTCATTTCGTTGTCTGTAACCTTCACCGTCTCACCACAACCTACAATGCTCGGAGACCATATCGTGTTTGGGTAGAAGCCAATACGGAGATGGGTAGACGCCAGTTACCGAACGTTGCCAACAGCTCCACTTCCACCATGCAAGCAATGAATGGGTTCCTCGCTTCCATGAATGGGTTCCTCGCCACCATAAACGGGTTCCTTGCCACCATGAAGGTCACCGCAAGCAACGAAGGGGTTCATCGCGTGTTCGACCCAAGTGAGATTCCTCACTAAGGCTGGCCATTATTCTTTTGTTTGTGTTTGGTTTGCAATTTTGCTTTGTTTTATTGGTTTTTTAGTGTTGCAGATTTCATTTATTTTGTTGAATTTTAGTGTTTATGAACACTGCATTATTTGTGTTCATAAACACAATAAATTTTTGGAAATTAATCTTATGTTCAAGCATCACTCTGTTTATATTAAATATATTAATGCAGTTGGTTGTTTTCTTCTTTTGACATGTAATAATGTTCGTTGTTTATATGGGTTTTGCTCTGTAGGGTTTATATTGCAAATATTATGCTAATATTTACCTCATTTCTCTTTCAGTAGGGTTTATTTTGAGAATATAGCACACATAGTTTAGCATTTATGTTTTAGTAGGGTTTATTTTGCAAATTTTACAGCCATAGTTTAGGGTTATCTTATTCTCATAGGATTTGCATTGACATTGACTTTGCATATTGTATTCTCATAGGTTCTGCATTATCATTGACTCTACTTAGCATAATCTCATAGGTTTTGCATTATCATTCACTTTGCTTATCGTTTTCTCATAGGTTCTACATTATCATTCACTTTGCTTCTCGTATTCTCATATGTTCTGCATTATCATTGACTATGCTTAGCATAATCTCATAGGTTTTGCATTATCATTCACTCTGCTTATCGTTTTCTCATAGGTTCTGCATTATCATTCACTCTGCTTCTCGTATTCTCATATGTTCTGCATTATCATTGACTCTGCTTAGCATAATCTCATAGGTTATGCATTATCATTCACTCTTCTTATCATTTTCTCATAGGTTCTACATTATCATTCATTCTGCTTCTCGTATTCTCATACGTTTTGCATTATCATTGACTCTGCTTAGCATAATCTCACAGGTTATGCATTATCATTCACTCTAGTTATCTAATTCTTTTTTTTTATTTCTACATTGTTATTCACTCTGGATATCTTATTCTCATATCTTCTACATTATCATTGACTCTGCTTAGCATAATCTCATAGGTTCTACATTATCATTCACTATGCTAATTGTTTTCTCATAGTTTCTGCATTATCATTCACTCTGCTTCTCGTATTCTCATACATTTTTCATTATCATTCACTCTGCTTAGCATAATCTCATAGGTTCTGCATTATCATTCACTCTGCTTATCATTTTCTCATAGCTTATGCATTATCATTCACTCTGCTTCTCGTATTCTCATACGTTTTGCATTATCATTGACTCTGCTTAGCATAATCTCACAGGTTCTGCATTATCATTCACTCTAGTTATCTTATTCTTATTTGAGTTCTACATTGTCATTCACTCTAGATGTCTTATTCTCATATCTTTTGCATTATCATTGACTCTACATTATCATTCACTCTAGTTATCTTATTCTTCTTTGAGTTCTACATTGTCATTCACTCTGGATATCTTATTCTCATATCTTCTGCATTATCATTGACTTTGCTTAGCATAATCTCACGGGTTCTACATTATCATTCACTATGCTTATCATTTTCTCATAGGTTCTACATTATCATTCACTCTACTTCTTTTATTCTCATACATTATGCATTATCATTGACTCTGCTTAGCATAATCTCACAGGTTTTGCATTATCATTCACTCTACTTATCGTTTTCTCATAGGTTATGCATTATCATTCACTCTGCTTCTCATATTCTCATAGGTTTTACATTATCATTGAATCTGCTTAGCATAATCTCATAGGTTCTGCATTATCATTCACTCTAGTTATCTTATTCTTCTTTGAGTTCTACATTGTCATTCACTCTGGATATCTTATTCTCATATCTTTTGCATTATCATTGACTCTGCTTAGCATAATCTCATAGGTTCTGCATTATCATTCACTCTAGTTATCTTATTCTTCTTTGAGTTCTACATCGTCATTCACTCTGTATATCTTATTCTCATATCTTCTGCATTATCATTAACTCTACTTAGCATAATCTCACAGTTTTTGCATTATCATTCACTATGCTTATCATTTTCTCATAGGTTCTGCATTATCATTCACTTTGATTCTCGTATTCTCATACATTTTGCATGTGCATATACACATACCTGTGTGTGTGTCTATGTCTATGTCTATGTCTATGTCTATGTCTATGTGACTATCTGTATGTCTATGTCTATGTCTATGTATATGTGTATGTGTATGTCTATGTCTATGTCTATGTATATGTCTATGTCTATGCCTATGTCTATATCTATGTGTATGTGACTATGTGTATGTGTATGTGTATGTGTATGTGTATGTGTATGTGACTATGTGTATGTCTATGTCTATGTGTATGTGACTATGTGTATGTCTATGTGTATGTTTATGTGTATGTGACTATGTGTATGTCTATGTGTATGTGTATGTGACTATGTGTATGTGTATGTGTATGTGTATGTGTATGTGTATGTGTATGTGTATGTGTATGTGTATGTGTATGTGTATGTGTATGTGTGTGTGTGTATGTGTATGTGTATGTGTATGTCTATGTCTATGTCTATGTCTATGTCTATGTCATTGCTATTTACACCTCTGTAAAACCTCCACCATATGCACCATATGCAATACCTGCAATGGAACACTTCAAGAACTCCATTGAATTACAAGTCAATGTACCAGTTTTATCAGAAAGTATAGTGTCAACTTGCCCAAGTTCCTTATTTAAATTGGATGTTCGAGCTCATAAATGTTTTGGTCTTCATTGATGAATCTATATTGATGATTTCTTATGCTCATATAATGGGTATAAGCATTACAGAACTGTTGTTATATCAGCATTGCAATGTTGTGCTCGTTTAGATTTGACTTTTAAAATAGTTTCACTTATTTGTACAACATATTGCTATACAAGTTTTTAAAGAATTTTATAAGAATTTACCATCAACAACTCATTAGTCATTAGTGTCATCACGTGGCAAGACATAATGAGTAGATCCAAATTGCCAATAAGAATATTCAGTAGAAAAAAAATCATCTAAAAACAGCAAATAAAGATGCATACAAACCCTGGACTGTAATTGGTAATGGATTTTGATTTTCAGCTACTATTATCATTTATAGTCAAATGACTGTATTTTGATTTATGGTTTTACAATAGGCATTGCTTAATTAATGTAGCTCATAAATTTTTGTTATCAGAAAATCAGCCACCTCCCAAACAAAAACAAATAGAGGAGAGAAACAATGAAAATCCTATAATATTAACATCCTATGATGCCGAAATCATAGCCAAAATGCACTCAACATAGCTAAGCTAAGTATATCTATTATAATTGAAAGAAGCAAGAGTATCTGATAATCAATACAAGCTGCATAAAAATAAATATTTGAGTTCACATAAAGATAGGAGATAAAAGAAAAATATAGATATTTTTTGTGAAAGAATGTTAAATGGGAGTTTAAAATTGATCCCCCACCTCCCAAACAAAAATAAATAGAGGAGAGAAACACTTGAAAACCAAAAAGATTGGTGTCTCAATACATCTAGACAACTATCTTACTAAATCCTAGTAACTATTCTCCATAGGAAGTAAATTGGGGAAAAAAAGAGATGATGTCTACACCAACTAGACATACATAGGACCACAAAGCCCCAATAAACCATAAGGGCCACTAGAGATTCATTAAAGAAGGATATGATCCCATAGCATATAGGTCTCAATTCTCATATGTGATAGAAATAAAAGCTATGAAGAGGATCCTATATATAGTTTTTTTCCTTAGAATATTATTTCTACATTGTCCTTTTAGTATCCATTCCGTTTTTCCTCTTTAGTGCAACTATTGTTCTCCCATCTATGTTTGTTTAACATTCTTATTATTCAAATTGATAGCAAGAATGAACATCATTTATACATGATCGAAGTATATTTTATCCATTGAATCAGACTCATCCTTATTCATGCCTTGGGTATCCCAATTTAGATTAAACATTATAACATGTCTTAATGATAGTCTCATCCAATCTCTTATTCTCACCTAAAATTCATTATCACAATCAACCAACTAATCCTCTACCTCAGGTACATAGTGAAAACAATATCATAACTACAAAAAATAAGAAACTATTTGATGTCAAAGGGGAAGCAAAACTCAAATAATTGTCTAGCTTATATTACATCATATCTCTTTTCAATATGTTTTGCATTATCATTCACTCTTCTTATCGTAATCTCACAGGTTATGCATTATCATTCACTCTCCTTATTGTTTTCTCATAGGTTTTTCATTATCATTGATTCTGATTTTCATATTCTCATAGGTTCTGCATTATCATTGACTCTGCTTATCGTATTATCATAGGTCATTATCATTGAGTTAGGTTGTGTTCTTTGTTTCATTAACAAACAAACAAAATGTGGGTTAATCTTTTTTTAGATTTTGTGTAATCTTTTCAGTCACTTAATAAATTGATGTTGTTTATGTGCCATAGATAAATATGTTGGTGTTATTTATTTTGGGTTATGCTCCATCAATTTTATATCTGATTTATGTTTTATGTGATCAAGCCTATCTATGGATGAAATTAAGCTTACGTTGTGGAGGACCAGCGTATAGGTGTGGGCCCCAACGATCACATGTCCCATAGCACATTAGGGCCCCCACTTACGTATTAGGGGAGAGGAGCCAATACGTATGCACCCAAAATCACACAGTCCACATGGCAAGCCACGTGGACCAATAACATTTAAATGAAAAAAAACCCATATCCTTCAATAAGTCTGTAATGCAAATGTTTCTATCTTTTCTTAGGTGCCATTGGTTATTTTTGGGGTGTTATCTTTTGCATAGGTTATTTTCCATCATATCAATCATCCAATTATTGTACTTAATTTTGTGTCTTGGAAATATATGGGGGGTGTTCTATTTTTTTTAGGTTCTGCTTCATCAACATAGACATAGACAAATACATAGACATAGACATATGCATAGACATATAGATAGACATATACATACACATATACATACACATATGTATATGTATATCAGATATTAAATGAACACATAATTGTAATTATTTTAAAACAAAACAATTACACGCTGGCAACCAAACATGATGAAGTGTATCCAACTTGTATATGCTTAAGGTCTTTGCATCTTACTTATATATATGCATATGTATAGACATATTCATATACATATACATATGTTTATGTTTATGTAATATGTATATACATATGTATATGTATATGAATATGTCTATATATTTATGTATATGTATATGTGTATATACATATACATATACATATACTACTTTCATGACATACTGCATATTTCTCGAGCCAACCTGCATCCAATGCTAATAATGCCTCGCACACTTGTCAACTTTACAGCCTTTCATTCTAGCAACTTCTCGTTTTATCTTCACGATGATGGCAATGTCTATGTTTGTATGTGTATGTGTATGTGTTTTTGTATTTTTATGTCTATGTCTCTGTGTATGTGTATGTGTATGTGTATGTGTATGTGTATGTGTATGTGTATGTAAATCTGTATGGATATGTAAATATGTATATGTCTATGTGTATGTCTATGTGTATGTGTATGTCTATGTTTATGTGTATGTGTATGTCTATGACTATGTGTATGTCTATGTCTATGTGTATGTCTATGTGTATGTGTATGTGTATGTATATGTTTATGTTTATGTATATGTGTCTATATATGTGTATGTATATGTGTATGTCTATGACTATGTGTATGTCTATGTCTATGTCTATGTGTATGTTTATGTGTATGTGTATGTATATGTGTATGTCTATGACTATGTGTATGTGTATGTCTATGTGTATGTCTATGTTTATGTGTATGTGTATGTATATGTGTATGTGTATGTCTATATTTATGTCTATATGTAAATATGTATTTATATATGTAAATGTGTATGTGTGAATGTGTATGTCTATATGTAAATGTGTGTGTGTATAGATGTGTGAAGAGGGCTTAAGTGGACAACCTTGCCACGTCTACTTCTCTCAGTCAGCCACCCTAACAATCCACTGTGTCTCATTTATCACTCGCTGCCCCTTCCTATACTTCTCTATAGTTGTGTTTAATTCACTTATGTCTATGTCTATGTCTATGTCTATGTATATGTCTATATTCATAAATTCAGACCTCCAACAATTGTATCTTTTCTATGTGCCATTGATTAATTTGGGGGTGTCCTCAACTTTATATGATGTGCACCTATACGTCGGTCCTCCACAACATCAAAAAAAATTCATCCATAGATAGGCTTGATCACATCAAACATAAATCAGATATAAAATGCACACAAGTTAGCATTAATTTGAACAAGGTGCCCAGTCAACAACTTTGAAACCCATCTGACCCATCTTTGACCGACTGGCGAACTCATTACAAGAATGTTTCCCATCATAGCATAACCAAACCAACACACAAATGCATTCGCCTATCCCATCTACCATGAGATATACAACACGTATCAGCTTCAATTTGTCCCATCTTGCCAAGTAGGGTGCGCATGTATTGGAGCCAAATGCAAATATCCCACTGGCATCCATTTAACACTCCTGTAAAGCCGCCATTATTCAAAAAAAAAGCATGGAAACAATTTCAAAGAATCCACCAAACCAATCAAGTCAAGAATTAAAGACTGAAATCAATCAAATCTTCAATTCATACGAAACAGAACTCAAATTCAAAAGAGGACAGCAATTTATTTCACCACTCTAAACAACCATCAATCAGATTCAAATAATTCCCAATTCAAATAACCATGAAAACCTTCAAGTATTCACATGTATTACCATAGATCAATATTGAGCACTAAAGCTTTCTTACAACATGTATTTAGGGGACCTAGTTTTCCCAAGGCCTTTCATGCTTGCCTATGTAGCACTTCACATATATTACCATAGCTTTGTATTTGAATGACTTAGGGGACTTGGTTTTGTGAAGGCTTGTCATGGTTCCCTGTGCAACACTTCACAATTCGAATGGAGTTGTGGACCCGTGTTGCATAGGTTGCCATCAAACGAGCGTTCATAAAATCAAGTCTCCCTAAAACATGTCTCTATTGCTTAGTTGATTGAATTGATGAAGCAAAACCTATATGTATATTTGTATGTCTATGTTTTATGTATATACATGTGTGGCCTATGTAGCAGTTCACATAGATTACCATAGCTTTGTATTTGAATGACTTAGGGGACTTAGTTTTGTGAAGGCTTGTCATGGTTACCTATGAAAAATTTAACACCCCCAAATTCATCAATGGCACCTGAAAAAGATAGAATAGTTGCACGACTTAATTGTATACGAATATGTATATGTGTATGTGTATGTGTATTGCTATGTATATGTATATGTGTAGGTCTATATCTATGTATATTGGTATGTATATGTATATGTGTATACATATGCATACATATACATATGTATATGTATGTGTATGTATGCATATATATACATATACAATATATGTATGTGGATGTATGCATATATATATACATATGTATATGTATATGTATATGTATATGGAACCCGTTCATGGCTGCGAGGAACCCATTCATTGCTTGCATGGCGGAAGTGGAGTTGTTGGTGATGTTCAGTAACTGGCATCTACCCATCTCTGTATTGGCTTCTACCCAAACACGATATGGTCTCTGAGCATCGCAGGTTGTGGTGAGACGGCAAAGGTTGCAGATGAGGAAACGAGTAGGTACCGGCGAGCAAGTGAAGATGAAATGTTTACTTGCTAAAATGGAAGGCTGAAAACATTGCGAGAAGAGCGAGGCACTGGGGAGCATTCAATGCAGGTTGGCTCAGAAAATATGTATGTATATGTGTGTAGATATGTATATGCATATGCATATGTATATGTATATATCTACATATATACATATGCATATGTATATGCATATACATATGTATATGTATATGTATGCATATGCATATGGATATGTATATGTATAGGTTGGTTGGAATAAAATTGCGGGGTGGCGTGGAGCTTAGGAGAGGTGACAGCATTTAATTCAGATAGTTGATAGGAATAGGAAGTGGCGGTGAGTGATAAATGCTTAGTAGTGGATTGTTAGGGTGGCGGACTAGGAGGAGTTGATGTGGCAAGGCTGTCACCTTCGGACGTCGAGCCACACAGGTAGTGGCACCTGAGGTGTGTCTGTATCGGTTGACGGGTCTTTTTTCCATTTTTTCCACGTGTGGAAAAAGTTGGACCTTCCACGTGGCAAAATATTTGGAAAAAGGAATAGAAAATGACAAAATGTCAATGAAGAAGCAAACATTTGAAATGAAAATAGTGACACATTGCAAATTACATAGAACACACATTGCAATATGATCATAATACATTGCAAATCAAAACAAAAACGATGCATCTTTAATTCTCATATATTTAAAAATGTCAATAAAGAAGCATACATTGCAAATCAAAACAATAACACACATTGAATTACATACAACACTTTTTCGGATCTGATCAAATTACTTCACAAAACAAAACAATAACGGTCAATCTGTACTTATCAAAAAATTACAACTATCCATAATTTCGGTGCATTTGTAAATATCAATACTTCTAAGGTCTATGAAAATAACATTTGTAATCTAGCTATTGTTGTTGTGAAAAGGATCTTGGCTGGTTGGGGTGCCAATTGCCATGTTCTCATCCCCTTCCAGTCAATGGGGATTGCTGCAACATGAGTGGGACTTGGAGTGGTAAATTGGGTGCAAGTGACATGTGTTGGGGGTGGTGGTGAAGACATTTGTACATCCCGAGTGCCAAATTGATATAGATATTGACTACCCCTGAAGTCAGATTGGGAGAGACTTGAATAATTCATTGTTGTGGAGAACTGAGGGATATTAATGTTGAGAATATCATGGAAGACTCCATTACTTTGAGACAATGGATTAGAAGTGTTCCTTAACCGCATCTCTCTCTGTAAATCCCTTTGTGCCTCCTCAATCTCTTTTTCCTTTCGGTCATGTTCCTTGTGAAGCCTCTCTTGCTCCTTTTTTGCATCTCTATCCTTTTTTTGTTGTAATTTTTCTTGCTCTTTTTCTTTTCGTATTATGTCCTTCTCAATTCTAGCATTGTCATTCAACTCCGCTGCCACAATTCTTGCTTCCCTTTTCTCTGCATTATGTTGTCTCTTTCTTGCTTTTATCCCCTCCATCTCTTTCTTCCTTTGCTCTTGCTCCATTAAGAGCCTCATGTAGTCATCTTTTTTTAACAATTGAGACTGTCTACTGATTTGAATTGCACCTACTTTGGATTTCATTTGACAGACAGTGTGCACAGGCAACTTGAGGAACTTGCTGATGTGCAGAATTTTTTGTGTTTCTTGTGTCCCATCTGACTGTGTGCCAATGACCTCCTCGAAAACCTGTGAGCCTTGTGGTACATCTTCATTGGCTTGTAAATCTGAATTGCAAGAAGGAGCATAGTAATGGACAACTTGAGAAAGGTCAATTTCTGGTGGTGGTGATGGAAAAGTATAGGTATCCTATTGTTCTAGGACTTCCAAATCAATGCCCAAGTTCATTTCTCCCTCAACCAACTAGGATGGTTGGCTTCATTGTGATGGAAGATCTAAACTTTTTCTGAATTGATCAACGGCCCTATCCACCATGGGAGGGGTGTGTTCATTAACCACCACTTGTGCAACTAATTCAGCAGGACATGTATGAGGTGAGTGTTGTGTTTCTGTTGCAGGTTGCATGTGTCCATCTGGAAGAGTGGACTGCAATACTGTGACATCATCACTTGACACACCAAGTCTAGAAAGGTTGAGAATATTTTCAACTGCGCCAGCATCCTCGCTAACCACAAATGTCTCACTGGGATGCATGTCTTTGATAAGTGCATCGGTATTCAGTGGCCATTTACTAGTCCTTTTAAACCCAGCCTTGATGTTGTCAACTGTCAAAGCTCTTTTCATTGCTGTGTTGCCTAACATTGCAAGTTCTCTCCTCCTCACTTCAATTTTTGGAAACCTTGACAAAAATTCTGCACGTTCTGATTTGAAGTAAGCTTTGAAAGGTGCAAACAAACTCACATCTAGCCATTGTAGCTTATGTGATGTGTGTGATGGCAATGTTAAAAAATCTATACCGATATCTCTTGCTTCCTGGATGGTTTTGATTGCTACGTGGCTTCCATGGCCATCAAAGATGAGCAAGACCCTATTCGTGGGCGAGACACCGCCTGGAATCGAGGTTTTGAAGTGGGTCAACCAATCTATGAACAATTCTTTGGTCATCCATGCATGTGGTTGGGCTACCATGCAAGCACTTGGTTCACAATGTATGATGTAATTATCTATATTCACACTCTCCTTGAACAAGTAGAATCCTGGAATGTTCTGCTCGGCAGGATTGACACAACATATAATGGTTATCCATTCACGGCTCTTTGGGATAATGTAAGAGACATTCCTGCTACCTTTTCTTGCGAGCACCTTCATGGACCCATTTTTTCCTACTTGGATGCTAGTTTTATTGCAATTCCATATGCAATCAGGACCATATGGCATGGCTTTGTATGTTGCAAACAGTGTTTTTTAGAATGCATCTACAACATTAGGTCTAAGATTGAATGCTCTATCTTTGTCTAGGCCTTCAGCAATTCGTAATGTGAGTTGAGGATGTATGTGCTTGAAGCCTATCCACTAGGACTTCCCTGGGAAGCCATTCATGAAAGGGTTTGGCCTATTTTGACATATTTGAGCAACCTCAAACTTAAGATTGACTATCTCAAGACCATGACCAATATCAGCCATTTGCTCGCACCATTCCACAATGCGATTTTCTTCCTCTTCTGTGAGGACTGTTGGCAGACCTTTCTTGGAAGTTGTTGTTAGACTCTCTAGCCATTTGGATAGTGTGGCTGTTGGGATTGACCACTTTTTGGAAGCCCCTCTTATCAACATGTCATTCTCTTCAACATCATAGATTGCCCTTTTCATATCATTTCTCAGCAGGCAACCTTGTCATGGCTCTTTTCTTTTTTTTGTTCCCAGTACGGGTCACCACTACATTGCCCTTGACCATCTACTCAGAATAATTAGAATCAAAACAGTGATGCTTGAATAGAAAAACAATCACTTTGTAATGCAGAACATATGAGAATATGATAAGCAGAGTCAATGATAATGCATAACCTATGAAACATAAATGGTAAAATATGAAATACAAATGATTGAACAGTTATCTATATATGTATGAAGAGAGTGTTGTGATGTAGAACATATGAGAAAATGATAACCAGAGTAAATGATAATGCAGAACCTAGGAAAGATAAATGGTAAACTATGAAACACAAATGCTTTAACAGTTATCTTTATATGTATGAAGAGAGTGATGCTTGAACAGAAGATTATTTAGTTTGTGTATGTGTTATCTTTTTAGTTTCTTGCATTTCAATTGAGATTATCTTTTGTAACAGGAGTTTGTTATATTGAGTTATCTATTCTGGAGTGAGCGACATAAGGAAGTAGAGGAGTAAGAAGCACAAAATTACAAGCTATGCAAGGGAGTTAGAGTTTAAGAACATCTCATATCTCTTAAGCATTTACAACATTAACATTCTCATGCACAACAAAGTGAAAACCACACTCATGTTTGAACAATAGAAAGCTTACGAATGAAAAATAGTAAGAGTTTAACAAAGCTCACATACATTATCTATGATGAACTCATTGATAGGCATAAATATTTGTCGATTGATGAAGCAAAAAACATATGAAAATGATGAAAGAAAATCCTGCTAGGATTAGAAACTTTAGAGACTGATAATGCAGAAGATATGAGAATAAGATAACTAGAGTGAATGATAATGCAGAACCTGTGAGATTATGCTAAGCAGAGTCAATGATAATGTAGAACCTATGAGAATAATATAACTAGAGTGAATGATAATACAGAACCTATGAGAATAAGATAATCAGAGTGAATGGTAATGCAGGACCATTGAAACAAAAAGGGTAAACCATGACCAATATGTAACATATAAACGATAATGCAGAACCTATGAGACTATGATGTGAGACTACGATGTGAGACTACGATAAGCAGAGTGAATGATAATGTAGAACCTATCAAACACATGAAAAGCAGAGTGAATGATAATGCAGAACCTATCAAACAGAAATGTTAAACTATGAGTGTAATATTTGCAATATAAACCCTACTGAAATAGAAAGGCTAAACTATGACTGTAACATTTTCAATATAAACCCTAGGGAAACAAAGATGGTAAACTATGATTGTAATATTTGTAATATAAACCCT
The DNA here is from genome assembly GCA_007115665.2 of Sequoiadendron giganteum. NCBI lineage: Eukaryota > Viridiplantae > Streptophyta > Pinopsida > Cupressales > Cupressaceae > Sequoiadendron > Sequoiadendron giganteum. The sequence continues at coordinate 187,387,795 of CM021106.1, forward strand.
AGGGAAAGCCTTAAATGGTAAACCATGACTGTAATATGTGCATTATAAACCCTATGGAACACATATTCTAACCTATGACTGCAATATTAGCAATATAAACCCTACCGATACATAAAGAAACATCTAATATGACTGTAATGGGTGTAATGAAGATCAATATGGATGTTGTTAATGGTTGTAATGAAGAACAAGTGTGAAAAGGAAAACCTGGTACAATATGGATGCTAGTGCACTGGAATCTGAGTTGTTGCCTCCCCTTGATGTTAACTCGTTCAATTTTGTGCTTGTCACTCCTCCTTTTCTTATGTCGCTCACTGTAGAATAACTAAATACTTGTTGGTTTTCACGGCTATTTGAATTGGGAATTATTTAAATTTGATTGATGGTTGTTTGGTGTGGTGAAATAAATTGCTGTCCTCTTTTGAATTTGAGTTATGTTTCGTATGAATTGGAGATTTGATTGATTTCAGCCTTTAATTCTTGACTTGATTGGTTTGGTGGATTATTTGAAATTGTTTCCATGCTTTTGTTTTGAATAATGGTGGCCTTATAGGAGTGTTAAATGGATGCAGGTGGGATATTTGTGTTTGGCTCCACTACGTGCACACCCTACTTGGCAAGATGGGACAAATTGAAGCTGATACGTGTTGTAGATCTCATGGTAGACGGAACAGGCAAATGCATTTGTGTGTTGGTTTGGTTATGCTATGATGGGAAACATTCTTGTAATGGGTTCGCCAGTCGGTCAAAGATGCGTCAGATGGGTTTCAAAGTTGCTGACTTGGCACCTTGTTTATTTTGTGTAGTTGTGACTAATGTGAAAGTGACGCCTGCATTGGTGTGAAAGTTGGGTTTAATAGTTTACGGGGAAAGGGTGCATGTCTTAATGTTTGGGCTGTTTTAATTCCATGTCGGAATGGTACTTGTTCAATGTCAGATACAAGTTGGATACACTTCATCATGTTTGGTTGTCAGCGTGTACTTGTTAAGTTTTTAAATTAATGCGAACTTGTGTGCATTTTATATCTAATTTATGTTTGATGTGATCTCGCCTATCTGTGGATGAAGCTAAGGTTAGGTTGTGGAGGACTGGCATATAGGTGTGGGCCCCAATGAGGGAATGTCCCAGTGCACATTTGGGCCCCTGCCTACATATCAGCTCCTCTCCCCTAGTGCAAACCCGATCCACATGGATAGCTTTTCACCAAAATTTTGATTGTTTTAAATTTTAAAGAAAATGGTACCATGACGAAAAGCTTGTTGAGATGATTCCAATGCCACTTGAATCATGTCAATCAGAGTCTGTATGTGCAAGCTATGGCTTGAAAAGTTTCACAAAATATTTTGACTAAGGTAGTACAAATTTTGATGTCAGCATGACATCAGCATGATGGTGTGGTAGTCTCTAGTGCTGACACATGATAGGCTCAGAAGGTGACACGTGGCAGTACAGTTAGCAAGTTAGATGATGTGGTAGATTTCACGGGGAAATGGTTGTTTGACATGTGGCATGATGTTATCGAATTAAATGGTACCATGCAGACCAATGGTTGGGTTCCACGTGGCACCCCTACATTTACTTCAAAGCAAGGTTGTTTAGTTTGTTAAAAATTTGTTGGGGAGGTTCGAACAGATGACCTTCTCCATACGATTATCACTCTCCACCATTGAGCCACATGAGTTCTTTGAAATATATAAGGCAATAGATATTATTTAAATAAAATCAAAGATCATATTGGTTAAATGGGGAGGCGACAGTTTGAACTGTTGACCTCCCACCAATCATTACCAACACCTGCCAATATGTTATGTGCTTTCCTTGGATATCATAAGGATGCACGATGTATTTAAAGTATAACGAATCCTATTTAAAACAAAAAAAGAGGGTCAACAGTTTGAACCGTCGACCCCTCAACTTACAGTCACCACCCTTGCCACTACACCACATGCATTTTACACAATATAAGATAAGAAGGAATCTTATTTGTTGTATGTAAACTGTGTGCACCCAAAAAAGAGGGTCTCGGGTTTGAACCCAAGCCCTCTTATAAAAAGGAGGAAAAAATTGACCAATGTAGTAAAGGCCGAAATATGAAATTTTAGTGTGTAGAATTATAGTTGAAGTTGTATTTTTTCTTGTAGATAGGGGTTTTAAAGGCTTTTGAAGCCTAATTCTTGTAATCAAGAGGGGAAAAATATTGGAAGACTTCTTTATTATGGAGAGGATAGTGTAGAGACTCTTAGATGCAGGTTGAAGAACCATTTTGATGTACTATTTTTTATTTTGGATATTACAAAGGATTGGTCACTCATTGGAGAGGGACCCGAAGATGTAGCCCATTTGGGTGAACTCCATTATCAACTTGCAGGCTCTTGTCTTATCTTAAATCTATGCTCTATTTTATATTTTTCATTTCTTTAATGTCTTTTAAAAATATTTTATTTAAGTTTTAAGACAAATATATTTTGTTTACCAACTTGATTCTTTTCAGATCAAGTTGGTATCAAAGCCTTGTTTGACTAGTGTTTGCAGAAGTGGATGTTGACACTATCTAGGAGTTGGTAAGGTGAAGGCACACTTGTGAAGATCAATCTTGAGATCGGTAAATGGAGAAATTTTCCACCACCAAAGATGGAAGAGATGAAAGCTAATCAAAAATCATCTGAGATCGACGAGAAAGGTTTTCAATGAGCCTTTCTCGACATGAAGGTTATGGTAGAAGTGCTTTATCAGGAGAGGAAAGAATAGAAGAAGCTTGGAAAAGAATTTTTGTTGAAGCTAGAAAAGCATGAAGACCATGAATATCAAGAGGACAAAGGGAAAAGAGCAAGAGGTGATGATGAGCCTCCAAAAACTCCTATATCTCCATCTTCACCTTCTAATTCTATTTCTTCTGCTAATCCTTTCAAGAGTGCACATAAGCCTATAATCAAGTTGGATGTAAAGTTTGACCTACCAAAATATTATGGAGAGTTGAATGTTGAGAAACTAGATGATTGGGTTCAACGAGTAGAATTATATTGTAGAATTCAAGGTCTCTTAGATGATGCTTCTAAAATCCAATTAGCTACTCTTCAATTGGGAGGAACCGCTCTCACCCAGTGGGAGAGTAAAACTCAGGCAGAAATTGCTCCACATGGTAGTGTCAACTTAACTTGGATGGAGTTTGTAGTTTCCATCAAGAAGTAGTTCTATCCCTTAGGCCATATGCAACAATTGACTATGAACTGGAAAACTTTTAGGCAAGCTAAATTTCAAACTATCCAAGACTATAGTCATGAATTTAGGAAGCCATCTATTGCACTTAATGTCCCATTATACACCCTGGACACATTTCTCAAGTATATAGGTGGTCTTCACTCTTACTTAAGACATACTATTTTGGTTTTAAATCCTAGTAATCTGGATGAAGTGTTTGTCTAGGCCACACATTTGGAATCAAGAGACAAGAGTAATTTTAGTGACAATTTTTTCAAGAAGCCATCTAATCTTGAAGGTAAACCCAAGGACAAAGGAAAGGGGAAAAAGATAGCTACCATCAAGAAGGAGGGTGATAAGCCCACATTCTCCCATTGCAAGAAGGAGGAGCATGAGAATTCAAAGTGTTGGAAGTTGCTTCCAAAACTAAGGCCGAAGAAGTATGGAGGAAACAAAGGAAAATAGAAGATAGTTGTTGTAGCACAACAGGATCTTGGATTTGACTCTGGGGATGAGACAAAGATTGTCATTGTCGGGATCCAAGGTAAAGAAAAAGGTATATCTCTTTCTAATGATCCAATTTTTTGAAATGCAAGTGCAAGTTCAAGTAAAGAGTCTTATCCACCTAATATTGATAAGCATAGAAATGAGTTATTTCATATTCGGGTTGTAATAAAGCATACAAAGAGTGATACTTTGTTTGATACGGGATCTCAAGTAAATTTAATATCTAAAGAAGTTGTAAAGAAACTCAACTTGGATACAACACCTCATCCAAATCCATATCCACTTGTATGGGTTTTCAATGATGCAAAATTACAAGTAGCAAAGCAATGTAAGTTAAGATTTTCCATCACTACAAACTTCATAGATGAGGTAGAAGTTGATGTAGTCCCTTTAGATATTTGTGGCATTGTACTAGGGAGTCCCTATCTTTATGATTGGAAAGCAATATTTTATAGGGGAGAAAAAAAATATCACCTTTTTAAGGATGGTAAAGAGTACATTGTATGTGCACATAAGACAAAGACTAATCTAGCATTAGTAAATACTGGACAAATGAAAAGGTTTGTCAATTCCAATAAAAACTTTGTATTGATGATTGTAAAAGACAAAGAGGATGGAAAATTTGAGGCATTCAAAGGGTGTGATCCAAAGAACAAAGTTGAATTGGTCAAAGAAGTTTCCACCTATGATGACTTATTTTAGGAGTCAAAGGGATTGCCACCAAAGAGAGGGATACAACATGAAATCCAGTTACAACAGGATGTGCCTCTTCCAAACATTAGCATGTGTTATTTATTATTTTTGCAGAATGAGGAAATCAAGAAGCAGGTTCAAGAGTTGGTTGAGAAAGGATTTATTTTTCCAATTACCTCTCCTCGTGGTTCTCCAATTGTGTTATTGCCAAAGGATGGGTCATGGAGAATATGCATCGACTATAGAGCCCTGAACAAGATAACGATAAAGAACGGGTATCCTCTTCCCCAAATTGATGATTTACTTGATCAATTGAAACATGTAGTTTATTTTACTAAGTTGGACTTGCATAGTGGAGATCATCAAATAAGAATTGCAGATAATGATATATGGAAAATTGTATTTAAGACAAATCAGTGACTGTATGAGTGGTTGGCCATGCCCTTTGGGCATTGTAGTGCACCAGCTACCTTTATGAGAGTCATGAATGATGTCTTCCGATTATTCATAGATGATTTTTTCATAGTTTATTTAGATTATATACTTGTATTCAGTCGAACTTGGGAAGAGCATGTAGAGCATGTGAGAAAAGTATTGGATGTATTGAGGAAAGAAAATTTGTATGTAGAGATGTCAAAATGTGAATTCGCTAAGACATCGCTAGTGTACTTAGGCTATATTGTAGGAGGAGGTCACTTGAAAGTGGATCTTGTGAAGGTTGAAGTCATTGTAAACTGACCAAAGCCAAGTATAGTTACAAAAGTCACAATTTTTCTAGGTGCAATATAGTATTAGAGAAATTTCATAGCTAACTTCTCCTACCTAGCATCTCCATTGAATGTACTAACAAGTGTAAATAAATATTTTCATTGGGGATGTCCATAGCAAAAGCCCTTCGATACTTTAAAGGAAAAGATAAGCACTACACCAATTCTGTCTCTATCGGATCTACAACAACCATTCAAAATTGAAACAGATGCTAGTGGGTTTTCCATGGGATGAATACTCATGCAAAGAGGTAAATCTATTTGCTTTCATTCTAAAACTTTCAAAACTATGGTAAGTAACTATCCCACATATTATAAAGAACTATATGCATTAGTATAGTGTAAAGAAGTAGAAACACTACCTAATGGGTAAGGAAACGATAACACACATAGATCATCAACCACTTCAATATTTGCACTCACAATCTAAATTGTAACAAAGCAAGCACTTTAGGTGGATGGGTTTTCTATAGTAGTTTCATTTGGTTATAAGGTATAAGAAAGGGATTCAAAAAAAAGTAGTACATATGTTGTCTAGGCCTCCTATAACAAATGCTACAATTATTCTTCAAAGTAGTTCAATGGCACATGAAATTTATCAAGAACAATATGCTAAGGACAGAGACTTTAAGGATATATATACAACATTAATTCAAGGTGAACATGTAGAAGAGATAAAATACTATGTGAAAGACAAATTATTATTTCACTTAGAGAAGTTGTGTATTCCACAAGATGAATGAGCACTGGTAATTAGAGAAGCACATATATCATTGATTGCTAAACACTTTGGGTAAGAAAAATAATGTCACAACTGCAAAAATATTGTTATTGGCCTCGTTTGCAAGAAAATGTGTCTAAATACATTAGAGGATGTGTAATGTGTGCAACAACCAAGCCCAGCAATAGGAAGTTGGGATTGTATACACCTCTACCTGTACCATCCCATCCATGGGAGAGTATCTCAATGGATTTTTTCAAGGAACTACCAATGTCTAGGAAAGGGAATGATTATCTATTTGTGGTGGTGCATAGGTTTAGAAAAATGTGCATTTTGATGCCTTGTGAAAAACAAGTCACAACTGAACTAGCAGCTCACTTGTACTTCTAGTTTGTATGGGTTCATTTTGGGCTTCCAAATTCTATTGTATCAAATCAAGATTCTCAATTCTTGGGGGAATTTTGGTCAGCATTATGGGAGCTTATGGACACAAGACTAAAGAAGAGCACATCATTTTTTCCACAGACCGATGGACAAACAAAAGTAGTCAATAGAACAATGGTTCATCTTCTCAAAGGTTACTGCATTAAACATCCTAAGTTGTGGGATGAAATTTTACATTATGTATAACATGCTTACAACCATGCAACACACTCTACCACTCAAAGATCTCCTTTTGAGACTTGATTCGATTATCTGCCAAGGAAACCTATGGATTTTTATTTCAGGAAGGAAGATGTTAAATATGGACACCATGATATAGACAAGGCCTTAAAGTTCATCCAAAATATCCAAGCAATCCATCAGCCAGTTGAAGCACAGCTGGAGAAGAGCTAGGAAAAGTACAAAGCCCGACATGATAAGCATCATGTTGATCGTTAATTTCAGGTTGGTGAAAGAGTTTGGTTACACATTAGTAAAGAAATAATGCAAGGTGAAGGTAAGAAGCTCAAGCCGATCAGGTATGGACCCTTTGGGATTCAATAAATATTAGTACAAATGCTTTTCGCCTAAAATTTCCTCCTTATATGTATATTTACTTAGTTGTTAATGTAGAGAATTTAAAGTTTTATGAACCTCCTATGATACTGGATGAGGAGGCTAATATTCAAATTCCTTTTGTTGATGATATATCACCTAAGTACATGATTAAGTTGTAGAAAGATGTCATCTTTGATAGAAATGTTAGAACTTCACAAAGGGGTGTTTTTGAGTACCTTAGAGTGAGACTTAAAGGGATGAATCCTAGCAAAGAAAAATGGATGGAGGTTGAAAAAGTGGGGGAGTTATACCCTCACTTACTTTATGTGTAATCAAGATTTTGGAGGTCCAAAATTTCTCTAGTGGGGAAGATTGATCCAGGTGGATAGCTTTTCACCAAAATTTTCATTGTTCCAAATGTTTAAGAAAATGGTACCATGATGAAGAGCTCGTCAAGATGATTCCAACACCACTTGAATCGTGTCAATCGAAGTCTATATGTGCAAATTATGACCAATCAAAGTTTCACAAAATGTGTTGACTAAGGTAGTACAGATGCTGACATCAACATGATGGTGTGGAAGTCTTTGGTGCTGACACATGGCAGGCTCAGAAGGTGACACATGGTAGTATAACTGGTAGGGTAGATGATGTGGCAGATGTCATGGGCCAATGGTTATTTTACATGTGGCATGATGTTATCGAATTAAATGGTACCAAGTGGACCAATGGTTGGGTGCCACGTGGCACCTCTACATTTACTCCAAAGCAAGATTTTTTAGTTTGTTAAAAATTTGTTGGGGAGGTTCGAATGGATGACCTCCTCCATACTATTATCACTCTCCACCATTGATCCATGCAAGTTCTTCGAAATATATAAGGCATTGAATATTATTTAAAGTAAATCAAAGATCATATTAGTTAAATGGGGAGGTGACAGTTTGAACCGTCAACCTCCCACAAATCATTACCAACACCTTCCAATGCACTATGTGCTTTCCTCAAATATGATAAGGATGTGCATTGTATTTAAAGTATAACAAAGCCTATTTAAAACAAAAAAAGAGGGTCGACGGTTTGAACCGTCGACCCCTTAACTCACAATCATCGCCCATGCCATTGTGCCACGAACATTTTTCATAATATAAGATAAGAAGGAATCTTATTTGTTGTGTGTAAACTATGTGTACTCGAGAAAGAGGGGATCGGGTTTGAACCTAAGCCCTCTTATGAAATGGGGCAAAAAATTTACCAATGCAGCAAAGGCCGAAATATGAAATTATCGTGTTCAAAATTATAGTTGAAGTTGTATTTTTTCTTGTAGAGAGGGGTTTAAAGGATTTTGAAGCCTAATTCTTGTAATCAAGAGGGAGAAAATACTGGAAGACTTCTTTATTGTGGAGAGGACTATGTAGAGGCTCTTAGATGCAAGTTGAAGAACCATTTTGATGTACTATTTTTCATTTTGGACATTACAAAAGATCGGTCACTCATTAGAGAGGGACCCAGAGATGTAGCCCATTTGGGTGAACTTCGTTATCAACTTGCAGGCTCTTGTATTCTCTTAAACAATTTCTCTATTTTATATTTTCCATTTCTTTAATGTCTTTTAAAAATATTTTATTTAAGTTTTAAGACAAATATATTTTCTTTACCTAATGTCATATTCACTATGCAACTATTGTCATAGATTCTTTTCAGATCAAAACCAGAGATTGAAGAAATGATTTTTTATAAGTCTCATCCTCAAGGAAAATTCCTTGGACTCATGAAAATAAGATTCAACTAAAAAGCTCCAGAATGGATTCAAATGACTAGAAGACCAAGGTAGACAATAACACACAAACTCCAAGATGTAAGCCAATGCGAGAGATGATTTCTAAGGACTAGGAGGTCTATAAATGACTTCAAAATTACTCCAACCTGATAGATGAAGGTGAATGCTCTCAAAACAACCCACTCACTCTTCCTTTTCAAGGAGAACCCAAGAAACATGATGCCATCACCCTATAGTGGGTCCTCACACTCAAAACCCAAGACTAGGGAAACAAATCTAACTAGCATTCCAATGATATCACAATTGAATATTCTTTGCCACATTATATTTATTTTAATCCCAAATCAAAGATGCTCTAAGTTCATCTTATCGACATATAAATAATAAATATAATAATATGAAATGTCATGTATGGGTAAGTGCACCAAGATGGTTCCCAAAAAGAGGACTTAAGTCGAAAACTTTTTTCTGAAATCAAGAAATACTGACCTTGGACGTGAAATTGAGGATAGTTACTCTCAAAATTTTGAGATGGAACAAAAACAAGGATCGAAGTGCTCCGAGTCTACTTTCTAAACTACTACTTTATTTTTTAAATGGTTGAGATTAAGGGGTTCAAAAGAGGGATGTACACAAATTGGTCATGTTTTTGTCAGAAAAACATAACATAGCAACTCTTGTACGACCCTCGTACGGTGAAAAAAAAATTAGTATTTTTAAAATCACAATGGTGAGAAGTTAGATAATAGTATGTAGTTAATGCATGATTTTTTACTAATTTTCGAAGTGGACACTTCCTGAAAAACAAAATTTTGGCCATGCTACCCCTACAAATTTTGGAAAGTAATTGATTTTTTTTGTAAAAAAAATAATTGTAGAATGGAGTCTAGTTTCTAAAAATGTAATTTATTTGAAATTTCGATGAGCGGTTAATTTATAACGAAAAAAACACCAAACACTGCTTTTTGCCAAAAAAGAGACATACAAACAAAATAAATTATGGATGAAAGGCTTAACATTGATACAAAGTGAAAAAAAGTGCATTGTTGGACAGCTAAGAGAGAATTCGATGTTTGATTTGTTTGATATTGAACCACGTGCAATCCTGATGGTGAGCATGAACTCAATTAGGTGAAATATTGTATAATTTGCAAAAACATGTCTCTAGTTGTTGGGAATGCCCTCCAAGCCTTTGGGTTGGTATTCCAAGGCAAATACCAATCCTAAGTCTTGGGGATTCCCAAAGCAAGATATAACATGAATGCATTATAACGCACTTGCATTATATCTCAGTTTTGACATAGTTTTTTGCTTCTGCGGGAAACATATCAACCAAGACATAACGCGAGTTTGTTATAACGTGCTCGCATTATTTCCTCCTTTATTTTAAATGCCAGTCTATTGAATGTATGCTAATATATTTGTATGTTTGTATGTACATGTATGCGTGTATGTCATGTATGCATGCTTTTATATATGTATGTATGTTTCTATGTATCAATGCATGTGTATTGTATGTATTCCTATATGTATGTAAGATTGTATCTACACATGTATGTATGTATGCTTGTATGGATGTAGGAGTGTATGTACATATGTATTATGCTTGTATGTATGTAAGTATGTATGTATTTGCGTATGTCTTTAGAGGGAGGGGGAATTTTAAGAGAGAGGGATTGGGAGAGAAGGGGTTGGAGTGAGAGGGACTTACCTAGGTAGGGTGGGAGGGATTGAGGGAGGGAGAGAGAGAGAGAGAGGGGGGTGGGAGAGAGAGAATTGAGGGAGAGGGAGAGAGAGAGAGGGGGGAGAGAGAGAAACAAAGATAAAGAGAGAGTTAGGTTGGTAGGGTTCCAAAGGGAGAGAATTGAGAGTGTGAGGGGGGTGAGAGGGAGAGACTTGAGAGATAGATAGTGAGAGGGAGTGT